>UCOK01008456.1:2189-28183 GCA_900474325.1 Synergus umbraculus
TGCTATAGAAGCAACAAAAATTGTTTGGTTGTGCCAACCAAATCTTGATTCTTTCAACAAACTTTTTGTTGAACCAAGAAAATTCATTTGAACCAACAAAATCTCAGTTTTGGTTGAATTAACAAAACTTTGGTTGGTTCAACAAAAATTTGGTTGGCACAACCAAAAATTTTTGTTGCTTCTATAGCAACAAAATTTTTTGTTGTCCACACCAAACATTCTTCTCAGTGTACATATTTTTTATTGAAAAGTGACTGTATTTTTACCTTTGCAGTGTTTCGGGCTTACATTTTCACGTTATCGGTGAAGGAGTCGTGAGAGTAAGAAGTCATCGATCAGAGCGAATTTACGATAAAGAAAATTACATCGATTTTCGAATGAGACTTTTGGGAGAGCCAGGTAGATAAAAATCTGTTATTATTATTTGATAGTTACTATGCTTTCCTGTCGAAAGGAAACTTCTACATTCTTCTCACTGAAAAGATGTATACTTTGAAATTCTAAAACTGTTTACTTTCAAGCATCTGTTGCAGCAATTATTCTGTTTGCACATGTACGCTTGGAAAAGCGTATCGTGAACTGCATAATGGTGCAACTTTTTCTTTTCAATTTTACATGGTACAGGTGAGGGACCTACTTTACTGTCACCTGGAATACACAGCTTTCCCTTCAAGTTGGGATTGCCATTAGGATTGCCATCCACATTCCTGGGAAAAAATGGTTGGGTGCAGTATTACTGTAAAGCTGCCCTTAGAGAACCTGGTGGTTTGACTCACAAAAATCAACAGGTCTTTATAGTCATGAACCCCATCGATCTAAACCTGGAACCTCCAATTTTGGCTGTAAGTTCATTCTTGTACATTATCTGTAAAATAGTATACAATATTAAGGGTGTTGGACCCAAGTGTTAAGCTCAAAATTCCATTCTCCATTTTACTCAACGAAAATTATAGATAAATATTTTTTCGCTCTGTAGCACTAATCTTTTTTCAAATATAAGACTGCGTACAGAGCGAAAACATATTTAATTTCAATACTTTTTGCATAAAATGAAGAATTCAAAATTTATCTTAAAAATTGAATATTTTCATTTTATTTAAAAAAATATTTGTTGATTAAAATGGAGAAATCGAATTTTTAGATTAAAACTAGGCTCCAACATACAGAATGATTAGGAAGGAACTCGTGAATAAGGTTTTATTAGTATCAAATTCTAAAGATGGATTACTGTAAGAGAAGAAGATGATGATTTATAAAAGTATAGTGTTTTCTCGAAGAGTTATGAGCGTGTATTACTGTAATACTGTAACTTGTGCAATATTTATGTGCAGCAACCGGCAAGATTAGAGGTTGAACAACGTGTAGGTGTATCTTGTGTCTCAAGTGGACCGGTATTCTGTAGAGTGAGCTTAGACAGAGGTGGATACGTCCCTGGTGAGACCATTGGAATTTCAGCCACAGTGAGCAATCGCAGCAAGGTGCGTGTCCTACGTTGGTAGATCATCTTACACAATACATTCTTGGCAAAACAATGTCAAACGATTCATATTTCATTATTCTTCCTTTCAATTTTGTATAGATCTTTAAACTCCCATCAATCTAAATTAATACCTTATACCTATTGCTCGTTCTATCAAACACGTTTTTAAACTTTCTTAATTATTAGTGCTGACATTATGATAAATAAATAAATGCATATTAGATTTAAGTAAATGTTGCAGGGATTAATATGAAACTATTGTTTTCTTAGGTAACAATGAAATCAACTAAAGCATCTCTCACAGAGACAATTCAATATTTATGTAGAGGTAAAGTTCTTGCAAGTGAAACTCGAGAATTAGCAAGTGTTTCTAGAGGGAAAATCCGACCAGGAGAAGGTGAGGAGTGGTTGAATGAACAAATGTATGTTCCACCGCTGCCTCCCACAAATTTAAGGGGGTGTCATCTAATCAACGTCCTCTACCATGTTTATGTAAGTGATACCAATGTTTTCTTCAGTTAAAATAATTTCACATATATTATAATGACAATTGAGTAGAGCTAATTACAGGAATTGTTTCAGATATAATAATTAATTTTTATATACGTATTTTCTTAGTTTGTAATAAGCCCAAAGAGTCTGGACAAGGAAATAAAATTACAAATTCCAATTGTCCTTGCCACTTATCCTCTGAGACAAGAAGGAGCTCCAGCTGGAACTGCACCATCAAAAAGAGGAGCTCACTATCCATCCACACTGCCAATTTTTCGGCCTTGGCTTGATGACAAAGCTTTCGAAGTGCAAGAATAATTATTCTTCACTATTAAAAGAAGCTTTGAGTT
Organism: Synergus umbraculus; assembly: GCA_900474325.1. Classification (NCBI taxonomy): domain Eukaryota; kingdom Metazoa; phylum Arthropoda; class Insecta; order Hymenoptera; family Cynipidae; genus Synergus; species Synergus umbraculus. The sequence goes on from UCOK01008456.1 coordinate 4,512, forward strand.
TTGCAATCCTAGAATTAACAGTCTCAATTCAATCTTGGTTAAATATTAAATAAGATTCGCTTAGCTTTCTAGGCACCGATACAAAGACTTTAAATTTGACCTATAATGATAAGACGCTGCAGAAAGAAAATTCAATCATTCCAGAAATATAAGATTAACCTTCTCTAGAAGATTAATTAGATTAATCTGATATAGAGATTAGATGGATTGACGACACGACGACAAGGTTTTTACCTTGTATTTATGTGTGAGTGTTTACCTCCTATACAAATACGTTCTGTGAAATTATAATTAAAGGAAACTGCCATAATTAGCGTGTAAATCCTTGTATAAATAATGTTTAATATTAATCTATTATGCGAGATAGTCATAAAATAAAAAATATTGTACGTTGATCTTAAGATACTTAAATTTTAGTTCTCACTATCAGTTGTTCATTTCAGCCTTTAATTTTTCCGTTACTTCTTCTACAGTTGATCTGGAGACGAGAATTGTTTTGTATCGACTTCTGGACCCCTGAATAAAATATATACATATTATAAAAATTGTAGACTTTATAATGTGTATAGTAATTTTGAATTTGGATCTTACTCTGTCTAACGATACGTCCGATTTTCTTAAACCTAGAACACATGCCATATATTTGACAAGTTCTGTATTTGCTTCACCTTCAACTGGTGGGGCAGATATTGCAACACCAACTGCCTCTTCGGAAATGTCTATAAAATATTTATATTCATTAACATTAACTGCATTTAACGTTTTAATATGTTATAATTTATTAGAATTAATAGATTTACCTGTAACGTTGTTATGCTTCGCACCAGGTTTTGCATGAATTTTTATAGAGACACTTCCATCTTTATCGACAGTAATTGGACCCTGCGGTATTGTCTGGAAAATTTAAAGATATTCAATTTAGAATATTCTTTTCGAATTTAATTCAATTATTTAAATTAAAAAATCGAAGCTTCAGTTATCATTTACACCTCTAAAAAAAATGTAGAAATATTAAAATTTGAAATTTGAAGATGTTCTAAACTGAACTTTGAATTTCAAAACAAACTTTTGAATTTTTGAACAAATAAGCGGTGTCGTCTTTATTATAATATAATTTTTAAATATTTATAATATATAAATATAATTTGTAATATCTATTATATTTTCTTTTAACTGAACTAATCATTCGTGATTAAACAATATAATTATAAATTTTATAAAAAGCATTTAATGGGTCGATAAACGAGAGAATTAATTTTATTTTACTAGGTTGGTAGACATTGTTGAGTTTTTGTGGTTGTGAGATTCTGACTTCTGAAGCTCACGATCTTATCGTTGTCATAATACGGTTCGAAAAAATGCTAAATTTATACCTTAATAGGTGATAGTACCAGAAAACGTCTAAAATTCAACATAAAACACAATCTCGGACTCGTAAGTACAAAAATTAACTGTTTCTCACCTGATTTTGCTTAGACGAACCAAGCTTCTCATTTTTCAATTTTCTTGACTTCGACATTCTTCGCAAAGTGTTTAACTGTACTTGTGAATTTAAGGCTTTATTTGTGTGAACGTATAACTTTCGTATAAAAATGGACATTGACTAACGTATTTTTATGATTATTCTCTTATATTTTCTTTTTGTTTTTACAATATGTCGTTTACATTACTAAATATTTATCACGTTGTTAACCTCGAAGTACTTTTCTTCAAAGCGCATGTACCGCAGGGGTACCAACATTATTTTGCCGCGAAAATTCAAGTAGACAAAAGAGTCCGACATTTAAAAATAAGGAATTAAGCATTACATACATTATGACGAGATTTTTCATTTTGAAAATAAACTAATTAAACAAATTTTTTACAGATCAACCATGCCCAAAAAATTTGTAGGCGAGAATAGTAAGGCCGTGGTGGCCCGAGCTCGAAAAGCAGCTGCGAAAGAAGCTGAAAATTCAAAAAAAGCACAAGAAGCCGAAGATAAAGCCTGGAAGGATGACGACAAACAATTATTGAAGAAAAAACAGAAGCTGGTAAAACAGAAAATAATCGCATCTTAAATAATAAAGTCAATTTTGTTTTTAAGTATTATAAATCATAGTTTTTTTTGAAGTTATTATAAAATTCTTTAAATTAAATTGTTGACATTTTTGTTGTAGGAGGAACAGGAGAAAAAGCGTCTAGAACAATTACAAAAGAAAGCAGAAGCGAAAGCTCTGTTGGAGAAGGAATTGTCTACCATTAAAATAGGGGGGAAACAACCCTTAGCAAAGTTGACAAGAGCAGAAATCATGGCAGAGACAGAAAAACGGAATCAAATCGCCGGGAAGAAAAAAGAAGAAGAAAAGCCTATTGAAGAAAATCTTAATAGAATTGTCCTCGAAGGTGAAACGGCTCACGGCATAGATGAAGCTCTTTCAGTTTTAAGGTAACACAACAATATTTTCATAATTATTCTGGGTGATCGTTGAGGAAATAGAAAGAAAAATTTAATTCTGCAGTCTGTTATTTACAATTATAATTAGATAAAAATATTTCTGTAGTATATTATAAAACAAAACATTTTATTTATTGCAGTATCAAGTCAACGGAAGTGGACAAACATCCAGAAAGACGAATGAAGGCTGCTTACACTGCATTCGAGGAAAGGATGATGCCGATAATTAAAGAACAAAATCCAACTTTGAGACTCAGTCAGTTGAAACAAATTCTAAGAAAGGAATGGTTGAAATCTCCTGATAATCCGCTGAATCAAAGGTCTCTCAACAGCTAGTCATGATCCCATTCTTTGGATAGAAATCGGACTGGCAACTAAATGACTAAACTTCTTCCCTTTGGAATTACTAATCCAACTGGCTGTAATTTCCACATAGTCATTTAGAATCATTTCAGAAAACTCAGTTTTTGTAAATTATTCATTTATAATTTATTATCCAGTGCTTTAAGATCGTAAAGTATAAACATTATGTAAATCGTCTTTGGTACAACTTACAACGTGCGCACTGATGCTTTTTATATAAATATTTTTAATCTAGATTTCTAGATCGTTGTTGTTTTATGTGTTTTGATACACGAGGTCTTCAACGAGGTTGTGAAAACAAGTATCAGTCATTTAATTCAGAATTCTAACTGATTTCGCACGCTCGTAAAAAAGAGTATTAAAAAGAGTAATATATCAGTTCGTACAAAAAATATCTAACTACTATCTATGTACAGAGTGTTCATCATTGTTGAAGAGTCTTTCAAGTTTGATCGCTCATAGATGTTTCGCTCCAATGAATAACAAACAACACATGGAACCTAATATCAATACATTAACGTGAATTGTTTTTTGATGCTTTTGTCTTTTTTTCTAATGTCACACTTCCTTCTTGTCACCACTTTTTGTTCTTCCAGAGGTCTATGAAGCAATGAATCATGTGATTCAGTTGATCAGGACAATCAGTCATTGGCACGTGACCGGCTGCCGGCATCGCTTCCAGAAATGCCTTCATCATGGTCTGGAAAAAAGAAGAAAAAATAATCAAGGGAAGTAGAAGTTAAAGATTTTATTTTTATATTAAAAATTCATTTTTTTATTTAAGAGCTGAGAATTCTTGCTCTAGTCTAGACTATAAATAATCGATAAAATATGTCCTTTACGTATAATGCAGTTTTTGTACATCTGAATTATTCTTCAGAACATATCCATAAAAATTCCAGTGGTTGACAGAAAAAAAAGAGATATGAGGCCTTGACTTCGATATTTTGTCGTTAACAAGAAAATTTATGTATCATTACAAGCATAAATCGCGAATGTGAGAATATTTTTTTATGTAGATGGATTTGAATAATGGAAACGATTATCAGTATTTCGTTTTGTTGAGTAATGCCATTATTTAAAAGTAAATTATTCCAGGTAATCTCATCCTCAAAAAACAATTAGTATTAATTGTGAGGACCTCGTCATGAAATAAAGACTAGCTATTCAAAAGCGAGCCAAACAAAGAAGAAGTTATTAAATAGAAAAAGCTCGTTAGCCCAAAGTTTGGACTTACTCTTTCCATTTGACATTCCTGCACGAGCGACACCTTATTATCCCTGAGTCCATGTATTAAAAGTGTCGGTGTGCAGATCCTTCTATGGAAAACGTAGTCACCTTCCGGCCAAACCATCCCATTCAATACGTATTTCATGTGCGAGGGCCATTGTTCCTCTGGTTCGGAACCACAATAAGGATGTTGACGTCCTCTTGCTGTATAGAGAATGTCACGATGAAGACCACACATAAGAAAGGGTGTCAAAGTTGCCCTCAGACAACAATGACCAGCACTCTCAGTACTTGGAGGTGCCAAAGGAGTTGGCCCACCCCCAGATATTAGCACCAGTTGATGGATGCTGCTCTCGTATTTGCAGGCCAAGGCTGTTGCGAAGCTGCATCTGGGAATAAAAAAAATACCATTGGTTTTATTTCAATACACATAACTACACTTGATGGAATTCATCTGCTGGCCCACTGCAATCAGTTTAGTAATCGTTGCGGCTCCGACCTACAAGACATGTTGCAACCAATCGAGAATAAATGGGCTTCATTGTCTCCTTATTGAGGCGTCAAGAGGCGTAGACCGTATCGTTTTTGCCCAACAAGACTTCCTCTCTTATTGAGAAGTTAAATATTTCAGATACTTGAAAAATGAAAAGCCTGGGAAAAAGACTTTTTCTAATTTTTTTTTTTTTGGTATCCCTCTGTCAAATTAAAAACTGTTAAAATTTAATATAAATTGCTCTGTAATCTGGTTTCGCAAAGAATTATGAGATTCTTGTTCTACTTGGGTGTTTGCTCTAACAATAAGTGTAAAATATGGTGTCACGTGTGATTGTAAGGAAGAAACCAGATTATATAATATTTGGAGTATGTAGCCTGCATTTTTCAGAGTGCAATGTTCTTGAAATCTCTGCATCCCCGCGTTTCACATCGTTCCGGTATGGACACACCTTTGTAGAAATTTCCTCGCGTTTTTTTTTCTCCAGACAACCATAGATAAGATACAAGTGTAGACGGAGACAAAACGAAGAAATCAAAAGGAATGCATTTATCATTTATCGTTCATAGCGCAACTTATTGAATTAAAGTAGATTTCAAGATTTCTTTGTCAAAGACTTATTGGCAATTGTGTATTTATCTTTGAGAGTTTACTTTCTTAGAATGATGCGATCACGAATATGTTTATTGTGAGAAATATTTTTATAAAGTAATACGAAGTTATCAAAGAGAAAGTTTTATTGCCCTAGTTTTAAAATATTAGCGACAGCTTTCGTTTTTACAATACGACTTAATTTACATAAGCGAATCAAAAATTTCAAACCGGTTATCGTAGCGATAACTCGTATGCACTTTTAATTTATTAAACTAGTTTCAATTGAAAGCGGAAAGTGCCTAATATTTTAGAAGGAAATACTGAATTCAAATATCTTTTTACTGTTTTAATAAGAAAGATTCTTTTCATCATGAAAGAAGTTTTTTAATAAAGCATGAAATTAGGTAGTCTAATTCAAGACATGTGCGAAGTGAGGAAAATTGTTTAGAATGTTTTTGTTTCTTAATCTTTTATACTTTATACTACTAGTATAAAAATACGTGGAAATACGGGTTTCGAAATCCAATAGGAAAAAATGAGAACGTTTCAATGATCTAAATTCCAAGAAGATAAAAATATTTCTAAGCACGTTTATCCCTATGTCCGATCCAGCATTTATCTTGATTATAAATTTGAATAAATGTGGGTGGGACGAATTTGAAATGTTACTCTTTCAACCAAACATTAATTTAAAATAATAAAAAAGTTGAAATATGTAAAACGAAAAAATGAAAATAAAAAAAAAAAAAGATTTATGGTTTAACAATCTAAAATCTTTGATAATTTGTACTGCAAAGTTCACCATCCTATTTATTAAGAATAGTGTTAATTTTTCTTATTAGTCTTACATATTTCAATACGCAGTATATTTTTTCACGCACGAAACACGCGAAAGTGAAAATATTTCAATGACGTCAAATAATTAGTTACCCGAGTAGATTTTATCGTTGAATGTGCGATTATTTGTACATCGAACATAGTATTTCAAAGTCTTTAAACGGCTTTTCTTTTAGAAAATTGAATTTTAAGAAGGCAATTAGTCTATTCTGAAATTTATATGTTTTTATTTTACATTAACTTACGTTCTTGTTCGTTTTAAAAGATAAGATTATGAAGAAATAAAGCAGTTAAAGAGTATAACTCACCCATAATTGTGTGCCACCAAAATACACTTTTGTCCAGGTCTGAATGCATAATGATGCAAAATCAAATCCAGATCCTTCAGTATCTTCTCGAAATTATAATCTCGAGATCTGTTTGGAGCGGAACTCATCCCATGACCCAACATATCCGGTGCAATACACGGATATCCCAAATTAGAGAAATACTCCAGTTGGTGTTCAAAGATTTCTGCAGAAGAACCAAAACCGTGAAGAAATACTATCGTAGGTTTCCGATTCCTTCTAAAAACCACAAAATCGTTTGAATCCTGACCAGAATCGGGTGAAGGTCCTTCGATTTCGGGCCACTTTTTTCTGTAATCCTCCAACTCCAGAGGTCGATTTTGTGACTCGCCCAACTTTAAGGATTCGGTTTTCTTCCACTCAGTTCCTGGACTTTTCTTTGAACTACTTAAACGAGCCATTAGCTTTTCCTTCAAAGCTGAGACTGTTTTTGTTTTTGCCTTTGGGGTACTTGTACTCTCCTTAAATTCTAATCGAAGCCTCTCGAAACTCTGATCATCTAGAATGTCGTCAATTTCTCTGAAGTCTTCAGGAATAGAATCAACTGTATCGAGTGTATTTGTAGATTTGTCTAAGGTTTCAGTCTTTTTCATTTGTAAACTTCTCCTTTCATTATTTTGTGACTTTTCTCCTTTATTCTCTGCTTTATCATCTTCATCAACTTCTATAATTACATTGTTGTTTGCTTTACTGTCACTTTCCTTCTCACCCTTCTTTTCATCTCGCATTTTGTCAGATTCATCCAGATTCTCCCAACTTTTGCTGAAAGGAGTTCTTCCTAATTTAGCATCTATGATTTCCAAGAGAGATTCCTCGAGACTAGGTTCCTGCTCCTGTTGAAGTTCAACAGTTTCCACGCTGTTTATTCCAGAATCCACGCAATCTAATTGTTCCAGGATAATTTCAGGGCCAAGCTGTCGACGAAGGTAGAAATTTAGGGCATCAGGTTCCTGAGCTGTGCCTTCGAAAGCTGGATTCACGTAACCGTTGGCTGGTGATTTACAAATGACGGTTTCAGATTTCTCACCTGGGAAGGCGAAGTTGATTTTGAAGGTCTCAGCTTTAGGAGACGATGTGTCAGAATTACGACGCTCTTCTCCACTTTTTTCCACGCTCTTATCGGAAACACTTTCAGTGGATCTGCACTTCTTTTGGAGAGGATTCCTAGCCTCGGATATGAACTTGATCGTGTCGCTCATAATTTCCTCTAGCAGATCATTGATGTACCTGAAAATCGAAATTAAATTTTTAATATAATATTTAAACATTTGAGACATTCTTAAATACATGATTTCTGTTGGTTTAGCAACGTGGGTAATCACCGTCACTTTTTTTTTATTACATCATTACCTCAATAGTTCTTGTGTAATTACTATATACACAGGATGCATGCATTATTACTTCACAGATAAATGTCTTTGTCACAAAATAGAAATACAAATTATTAAATCCATTTAAAATCTTTAACAAATAATACCTTTCCAAATCCTTGACGATTTTATTCTTGACCGCCACTTCATCAATATTTGTTTCTTCCGTTTCTACGCTTCCCTCCAAAATCCTCTCATCCCTAATTTTTGGCTCTTCAGTCGTCACCCTCAAATTCTCCAAAGTCAAAGAAACCCTTTTTTCAATCTCCTCAATGTTCTCCCCCGTTTTCTCAGCCTCACAAAGACTTGTTCTAATCCGATTAATCTCAGCAGAAATAATCTGTTCCTCAGTGGTGCTCAACCTACTCGACTGTCTAAATGAACATCTACAATTTCCTGAAGGATGAGGTCTTCTGGACCATCTCGAGAAGAAATTATCATTCAGTGATTCAGGTCTGTCATGGCCACTGCTCTCGTAGAATCTTCCACTTTTCAAAGCTGGTCTCAAAACCCTCAATACTCTTCTTGGCCCCACCAAAAAAAAATCACAATCCGGCAATTCCACCTTCCCTGGACTAATTCGATTTCGATTCCTCAAGTATTCAGAAAACTTTGTGTACCAGGGTGGACCCTGCGTTTCCGTTTCCGTTTCCATCTCCATTTTTCAAGGGTCATAAACTTCACCTAGACTAGAATCATTCCCATAAAAAATTCCAGGACTGAATCCTCTCTTCAAGCATAAAAAATCGAGCTGTAGAGATTTGAAATATTTGACAACTCATAAACTTAGCACCAGACTTAAATAACATCCTCCATATCCGTTAGTATTGCAGTTGTGTTTATTAGAATTCAAAAAAATTAGTTTGAGAACTCACACAAAACACCTTGTCCCGATTTTTTTCTTTTTATTTATTGATCTACTTGTTGCTCTATTTTTTTAATAATCCACTAGATTCATTTAGCCGGCCTTGGCCGGCAAATTCAACAAGACCTGCGCTTTTCGTGGCTTGGAAAGAACTATCTTGGTAGGAAAAACGAAAGTAACGTTACGCACGCTCTCCCCATTCACGGTACGATGCCTCATCCAATACGCCTTCGACCCAAGATTACTAATTTACTGGGTTTGATTTCGCTAATTACTCTTCAGTAAAAGTTCACTTGAACTTTTCAAGAAACGTCTAGTTTCTGTTAGTCGAGATTTAACAACATAGAGTCGCTTTTTACTTATGCTTAATTATTATGCTATTTAATCTTTGATTAATCTTTATCATTCCATAATGATTTACTTGGTTTAAAGCTTCCCTCTTGAATCTTCAAGATCCTTTCTTTATAAAAAAATTTGTACTCCTTTTCAAAGTTGTTCCTTCAGCTGCATTTCTTCTCTTATCTTCTATCTCTTAGTTCCTTGTCACTCTACTATCCTTATCTCCTTTATTTATTTATTTTAAATATCTTAGTTATTTGAATTGTACTATACTTTGGAATATATTGAAAGTAATATGTCAGTTCAGTAATATCAGTTCAGTTTTCAAGGATCTTCACACGATTATAACTAGGACGATATATTCGAATAATGTATACTAAATTTAAATTAGTATTTATTCTACCTTGGCTAATACAATTCTTTGTCTCTTCTGCTAAAGTTGATGCGTTTTTCGTGGGAAAAATGTCACTTTAGGATTGAACTTGTGAAAGATGAGAAAAAAGGCTATGCAGGTGCGGAAATATGAATCACTAGCGTTGGCGTGACGCGACAGTGAGATCTTCTGCTCGACCTTTTGACGTTTCGGCACGACTACAAGTGACTACTCTTCCCGAGTGTCAATCGTCCACAATGTGAGAGCTATTATTCAACGTTGAATTAACCCGAGCTTTTTCACCCATCCAGATGACGAGATCCACTTGTTGCATGCGAGTGGTGCTCAACTTGAGGTCATATTGTTATTTTCCAATATTTACATACTATCCACTCCTCCTTTTCCCTCAGATGTTGCACTTTAACTCATCCTCACTTTTACGCCTCTCCTTTTCTTTTTTATTCTTTACTTCTTGTCCTTCTTTTACTTTTTCTCCCTTGTGTGTTTCCTTCCTCTTGCACTCTTGATTTTTTTCTTTCTCTGTTTTATTTGTATCCTTATTTCTAGCCCTTCATTATTTAAACCTTCCTCATCTTTCCTACCCTTATTTAATTTTTTTTTTTAACTTGTAGACTCTCTCTTAGGAGACTTTTAAATTCTTTTCAATTCAAAATCCTCTTTCAAATTTAAAATCCTCTTTTAAATTAAAAAGTAGTGTTTTCTTTACTGAAAGATTATGTTATCAGCGACGCGCTACAAGTGACAAAGGATACTCTACATCCTGAACTCGCATACTGTAGACACTAGCACTCACTCGATTCGAATTTACACGACTTGGTTTTCACTGGGGAAGAAAAAAGAGGTAACTTCGCGAAGGATATTTGGCCACGTGCCCCGACACAGAGTGACTCCGAAATGATAGAATTTTCCCTTAGAAATGAACACATTTTTCTGAGTCTCTGATAATATTTAAAAAAAAAATCGGGAGTAGTAGAAAACGATCGTGGTTCTATGTTCAGGTCAGGGCAGCCATAGTGGACCCAGGATCGTAACCTCGATGGGTCAGATGGGGCCCAAATCCCCTCCACTTGGACCCCCCACTCTTATCAGGGCCCATTCTAAAGAAGAAACATTCAGAAACTGTTAGTTACAAGTTTTACTGCTAAAAAATGTTGGTAAACAGTTTTCAAAATGTTTACTCTTGACAAAATAATAATTTTAATTATACTGTGTTCAATTGTTTATTGATTATTATTTAATATTATTAATACTGACCAATACAATTGTCCTCTTTTAGGGCATTTCTTATTTGTATATTAGGCATTTTTGCGACTATTAGTTTTATTATATTAAAGTCTCTTTAAATATTTTTATATCACGTTAAACATCTTGAATTTTTCCAATCCTTTAAAATCCCTTGAAATATTTAAAATCTGTTAGTTCTCATGAATCTGTTCCCTCGAAATCGTTTAAATTCTCTGCATCCCATGGGAATCTTCTAAAGTGCCCAAAAAGCTTAAAAATCCTACTCTCTAAATCTGAATTAGTCATAAGTTACTAACGAAATAGTGCCAAATCGTTTACTAATACACTTTAGTAAGCATTTTTACAATAAATTAGTTAAAAAGTACTAATTCACAGTAAAATAGTATTAATTCATTTAGTAAGGCTTACTAATTGATTTAGTTACCGTTACTAACTGAATTAGTACTATTTTACTGTGAATTAGTAGTTTTTAACTAATTTATAGTAAAAATGCTTACTAAAGTGTATTAGTAAACGATTTGGAACTATTTCGTTAGTAACTTATGACTAATTCAGATTTAGAGAAGAGCAATAATTGTAAAATAAAAATTTGAATAATTTATCAATTGAATTATCTTTTTAGAGTTGTTTTTCCTGGAGGAACGTCATATTTTGATAATTCGCAAGGTTATTTGTGAGCCTTACTAAATGAATTAGTACTATTTTACTGTGAATTAGTACTCTCTAAATCTGAATAAGTGAAAAGTGAGTCACTAATTTACTTTAGTGAAAAATTCTACTAATTGTTAGTTATTTTTAACTAAAACTTTAGTGAAAAGTTGAAAACTACGAATTGAAATAGTGAAATACAACTAATAATTAGTAAAAATGTTGACTAAAGTAAATTAGTGGCTCACTTTTCACTAATTCAGATTTAGAGAGTATATGTAACAAAAATCGTAAGTTTTTCAACCCCCTCTACTCTGAAAGCTGTTACCTAATTTATGGGTGGCCCTAAGTAGAAAAAAGAGGGTCAAATTCTATTGCACTCAGTTAGCATGTTTGTTTTTGAACTAGATGTCGTGCAGCATGCTAATGAGTCTTTTAGTTTCAACCGAAGTATTTCCGGTCGTTAAACGGTACTTGGCCAATAGTGAATAGATATTAGGGCTGTTTGGTACACTTACTGGCTATTGCCCTCATTTGATCTTTACTTTATTTTAAAATAACAATTTTGCCATTTGTAAATTGTGTACTTTCACTGGAGTAAATATTTTAAGTTTTGAATTAAATGCTCGTCTTAATTTTACCCTAGAAGTAAGTTTTACCTACGAGTAAGTTATACTCGTAGATTATATATGTATTTCATATTTGGTACACTGAGAAACTCTGTGTTAGAAAAATTACTAATATCGATAGCAAGTAGGGACAAAATCCCAAAATTTTCTGTATTAAAATGTCTCAATTTTGGGATTTTGCTCCTACTTACTATCGATATTAGTAATTTTTCTAACACAGAGTTTTTCAATGTACATATATGCAATACAGAAACCAGAAGAAAATATAATTATGAAACAGCGAACACTTTAATTTTCGTCGTTTTTTTTTCATATTAAGAATTATCCAAAAATGTTATTGAATTGAGAACCTCTATTTTTACGACACTCATGGATCTGAATCTAAAACATTGTTAATACGGATATCACGTATATATGCTAGGGTGTTAGGGAGCAGTAAATTTGATTTACATATCCTAACCCAGAAATTTCATACATAAACCGATTTGTGATTTCTATGTATGGTGCCTATATCTTCAAAAGTTTTTAGCATAGAAATAAAACGTAAACAGTTAATAAGATATGTGCATGATATTGAACAAGATTAAAGCATAGATGCTTTTATCATAAAGAAGTTTCAATGCGTCATATCATAAATGTTTGCTTCTTAACATTCCTACGGTTAAATAATGAGGACGTGATTATGTTTCAAATAACAGTGCTGATTTGATCTCAGAATGGTTATAATTATTATGCAGCGACGTATACAGCTTGTAAAGAACACAGTTATTAGAGTTTAAACCTATTTGACCCATAATTTTGACAAAACACTAAAAATTGAATTAAAAGATTAGAAAAATAGGAATTTGAAATATATTGAAATGGGATTTTTAATTAATTTTTAGAAATTATAGGTTTAATTGAAGAGGGCGGTCTTTATGAAACAATGACCATATATTGTTTTTCTGATAAGGTATATTATTTACACTTTTACTGCGTACAATGTATTACGATTTTTTCTTTAGTATTAAGAAAAAAAAAACAAAGAGGTGGAGGGTGTCAACTATAATCCAAGATATCGCTGATAAAAATAAAACAATTTGTATGATAACGTGTTTTATAAGTTGTCAGATTTCTAATTTTAGAATTTAAAAAGGTTTTCATATTTCTTATACACTCAGAAAAAAGTTTGTTTGAATTAAAAAAAATTTGTTTGATTCAAAGAAATTTTCTTTAATTCAAAAAAATTGATTTCATCATATTAAAGAAAATTTCTTTGAATCAAATAAATTTTGTTTAATTCAAACAAACTTTTTTCTGAGTGTAGATGAATAAATTAATAAACTACATATTAAATACTACTTTATCGACAGTATTTTTGAAATGTTCGAATAAGGCCCTCTAAACAGGCCCGACATTCACTGGATGTTGGTCACAGTTGGGACTACTATCATCAACGCGATATAAACTTGTTGATAAGTCAGTTTCCAACATTATTTCATTAAATAATTGTTTAAGGGCATATGATACTTTACCATAAGAGCAATTTAGTTTTCCTAACTTTATATTCGCAATAATAAATAGTTTTTCTTAAAACTAGACGATTTAGCTCCGTCTGTAATTATTTATTATTAATTATTTATTATATTCTGTTTATTATTATTTAATTATTTCGAGCGTAAAGTTGAGGAAATTATATTTTCTCACAGTTTTCACTTTAAATTAAAGAAACTCAAAAAGTAATAGTGAACATTTTGATTTGCATTTTCTCTTCGAACTTGCCAAAATAAAGAAAAGATATACAATTTTAATATGTTTCCTTTTATATATATTTTTACTTTGGTAATTGCTGTTTAATGCAAAAGGTCAATGATTTTGTTTACAATGCGATAAGGTCACCTCCATTGTATAAGTTTTTCAATTTAAAAAAGTTTTTGTAAATGTTATATAATGTAATGAATGAAATTAAGCAATTCATTTTATTCCTAGAGTTTAGACTTTTATACTCCAAATCAAATATCCGGTTCACTTTTCAATCTGTACATTGACTCTATAGTAGCCAAATTATCAGGTGAAATTGTAAAAGGAACTCGAAATATTTATGATATTGTATACTTTGCAATTTACTTTTTCTTTAAATTCTGATGATATAACAACATTGATAATAGTGATGCTATAAATGAATTTTTTTTTTATATTTTACGTATTTTAATTCTTGACTTGAATATATATTTTTATTAATTTTCAGATAAGTATTCTATATTTTAGATCTTATAGAAGTATTATGCTTTAAAGAATTGATATAGAAACTTATATGAAATATTTTCTCTTTTCATGTCGTCGACAAAATTTAAAAATCTCCCATCTCGTGAAAATATTTCTCCGGTAAGATAAGCATTAAGCAGTGCAAATTTGTATTGCTATCGCGGCCAACATCATCCTGAAAAATTTGCGCGTTGACATTATATCTGATTATATATGATATTAGCCAAGATGTCATAATATTTGCGCTTACAAATTACGGAAGTTTAGTTTCAGGTCGTGTACCCATTTGTATAAACGCTTATTAATATTTGAATTATGCTTAAATAAGGTTTTATCCTACGATTATGAGGAAGTTAAATATAAGAAATATATATTGCAGAATTTTCTCCTAATTCATAATAAGAATTTATAGTATATAAGTAGGAAGTTAATTAATTAATTCTACAACACCCATTTTTATAGGAAATTAGATCCCCTTATGATGCAGAGCTTTTTTTTTAAGTATCAGAATAAAAAATTAGCCTCTCCTCTTTTTTAAGGGCCCTCATGATCCAAATGTGGGGGGAAGTGTTTATTCAGAGTTCCGCACTCTGCTTACGAGCAAATATAAAGACTGGGCGCGCACACCGGCTTGCTATTTTACATAATTCGCCATGGTGTTCAGAGTAGCCATTTTTTTCGCAATTTTCATTAATCTGCATTTTTCTTCATCCTTCGAGGATGAAACTTTTTCTGACGTTTCCGAACCTTTAAATTTAGATGATCATAAAGTTCTTCAAGATTGTCATCACGAAGATTATAGGTCGTATTTGAGATGCTTAAAAAGACATAAGCGACATCATGAAATTACTGGTAAGTGAATATTTAATTGATACCCAAAGTTATTATTGTATATTCACCGTTAAAATAACTCCCCACTGAAAAATCTTAGAACAAGTTCAAATAAATAAAAATGAAGAGTAAAAACAATCAATTATATTAAAAGTGTCGTAAGTGTAGAATTTCTCTAAAAAGTTTTATGCCATATTTCTATATCAAATATTTGTACTGGATTACGGATAAATACATTTTTTTGTGAGTTGTTATAATTTGAAAAAGTCCTTCCGTTTTCTTAAGAAGACAGTTGGTCTGCATTAGCAGAAAAAGAGGGACAATATAATGGCAAGGGAAGCCAGTGATGTATGATTATGATTACAAAAAAATTAGATATGGTCGTCATATGTTGAAAATACTATTCCAGGTTCGAGTAGAAGTTGTCTGGAAGACTGCACGATGAACAACTGCTCAACATCGAAGTGTGTACACGATTGTTACACACGATGCAAAAAAAAGATAACGGAAATATATTCCAAAATTACGGAAGTGGAATCCGAATGTTCAAGTGGAAAATGTGATAATCCTTCTTTAGTTCCTAATATTACAACAAATGTTAATATTCATTTTGGATCGAATGGACATAATGGGCCTAGTGGGTCCAATTTTCCTGGTGAACCTAATGGACCTGGTGGACCTAATAGGCCTGTTGGAACTAAGGGGATTGTTGGACCTAATGGGCCTGGTGGACCTAATAAACCTGGGGAACCTAATAAATCTGGAGAACCTAATAAACCTGGAAATCCTAATAAACCTGGAGAACCTAATAAACCTGGAGGACCTAATAAATCTGGAGAACCTAATAAACCTGGTGAAGCTAATGGGCTCAGTGGACCTAAAAGTCCCGGTGGACCTAATAATCCTGGTGGGTCTAATAAACCTGGTGGACCTAATATTCCTGATGGATCTAATAGGCCTAATGAATCTGATGAGCCTCGTGGACTTAATAGGCCTGGTGGACCTAAAGGGTCTTATGATGATATTAATAATAGTTCAAAAATCACTATAAACAATATGATAACAAATCTTCAAACTGGACCACAGAATTCCAACTGTGTATGTCGTAAGTATTTCATATTTATCAAATAAGTACTCTCTAAATTCGAGTAAAATTTTTACTGTGAAACAGTGAATTTTTACAGTTTCGAATTTAGAGAATATATCTTCTACATTTTTTAAATGTTCTTTCATTATGACTAAAAATATCCTGGTTACAGTTTTACGGAGTATTAATTAGAAAATTTAAAATTAATGATTAAAAAAATGTTTATAATTAAGTTATAATAAAAATAATTGTATTTTCCAGCCGGATGTAACTGCTGGTCCCTATTTCCACAAATAACAATAGGTTTTGGTCCAGGGCCAACTGGAGTTGGTTGCTGTTATCCTCAACCATGTACCTGCTATCAGCAATCTCAAGTAAAATATTGATTAATATAATTTTTGGGATTATTTTATGTATTATTATGAGTATTTAACTGATTTTCAGCAAAACGACTGCTCATCGTGTGGAAACCCATTTTTCAAAGCCAAATGTGAAATAACTTGTCAAAACTTCAATGGATCTATCAAAAAGTATTTGTTTGTTATTTATTGAAACACTTTTCTCTCTATATATGAATAATATTGTAAGAAATATTGTATGTATAATAAATCTTTGATTTTCTTTTTTTTTTCAGTGCAACAAAAATAAATCCTGCTAGACCGACCTATTAGAATTGGAGATTGAGGATGAGATCCTATATTGCTTTAGAACAAATTTTACTTTATATATTAGACAAATTTATATGCAGCTATAATTAAGTTATTCATGTTATTAAGAGCAATTATTAAATTAATACAGAATAAAGATAAAATTGAACTATTACCTATATAGTATCATTAAAATGAAAAGTTTTTTATTTTAGTAATTAGTGTCTGATTATGTGAATTGAGTACTGTATATGTTTTATTATGTACAGAGATAGAAAAATATAGAATTAAATAGCTTTCTGATTCTATTAATTTCGTGTCAATTAGTGTATAATATTTCTATAACTATTAACAGTAGGTATTGAATCTGAACATGCAAAGTTTGATAAATTATTTATAATACTGAACTGAAAATTCAGAAAATGTCTGTTATTCAAGTCAAAAAATGAAATACATCATATATCAGAATTATAAGAAAAACTAAAATTACTTAGTATATATATATACTACGTTACTATTGTACAGATAGAAAATTGAACCGGATATTTGATTTGGAGGATAAAAGTCGAAATTCTATAGGAATAAATTATATGTTGTATAACACTTACAAAAACTTTTAATCGAAATGTTTATACACTGGCTAAAAATATCTCTAAAAATATAAACAAATCTACTAAGCACATAAAAAGGACAAAAATATAATTTATAAATAAAAACTGTTTAGTTTGAGGAAACAAAATTCTAGAGAATCTGAAAATTATTACGCCTTATGAAAGAAGTACTGAGTCTATTATATACCTATAACAATTGATAAGCATTAATTCGATTTTTAACAATCTTATGCTTCATATTGTGGAATATTTATAATACTAAATATTAAATAAATTATATGCTTTTAAGAATATAGAAACTTACAAGATAATTTATCTATTCATGTCATCACGAACAAAATTTAAAAAGTCTACTATCTGTTGTTTTGCGAAAATACTTCTTTAGTACGATAAGCAGTGTAAATTTGTTGTTCTATCGTCGACCATTATGTCCTTTTTAAAAAAAATCCCTCTTCATACAATTCTCGGGGAAATGTTTATTCAGGTCTCTGCACTCCATTTACTGGCAAATATAAAGGCTGAGCGCCCATACCAGCATTTCATTTCACAAAATTCGCCATGGTGTTAAGAGTAGCCTTTTTTTTCGCAATTTTCATCAATTTCCAATTTTCTTTATCTTTCGAGAATGAAACTTTTTCTAACGTTTCCGAACCGTTAAATATAGATGATCATAAAATTATTGAAGAGTGTCATAACGAGGATTATAGGACGTACTTGAGGTGCTTAAAAAGGCAGAAGCGACATCATGAAATTAGTGGTAAGTAAATACTTAATAGATACCCAAACTTATTATTGTATATTCACCCTTAAAATAACTCACCACTGAAAAATCTTAGAACAAATTCAAATAAAAAAAATGAAGAGTAAAAAGAATTAAATAATTGTGTCGTAATTAGGACACTTTTAAAATAATAAATTGTTTTTACTCTTTATATCACTTAAGGGCATGTATTACTTACCCGATTCCTACCTTACCGACATTTTCTTCTCTGTAACCCTACGTCTACATTTATTGAGATACCACATTGAAAATTTCTATATTTGAAGCTAAAGCCTTAAGGTACGTTTGTCTGGTCTTAAATATTGACATTTTTAAAAAAAGAATTTTTTCAACAAATTTTTTTTTATTTTTATAAAAAGTTAAGACCAGACAAACATACATTAGCATATTTTCTTTAATTTTATGAATTTTCAATTTGATATCTTTATAAATGTAGACATAGCGTTACAGAGAAAATAATGTCGGTAAGATAGGGATCGGGTAAGTCTTACATGGCCTTAAGTGAAGAATTTCTCTAAAAAGTTTTATGCCATATTTCTATATAAAATATTTGTACTGGATTACGGATAAATACATTTTTTTGTGAGTTGTTATAATTTGAAAAAATCCTTCTGTTTTCTTAAGAAGACAGTTGGTCTGCATTAGCAGAAAAAGAGGGACAATATAATGGCAAGGGAAGCCAGTGATGTATGATTATGATTACACAAAAATTAGATATGGTCGTCATATGTTGAAAATACTATTCCAGATTCGAGTAGAAGTTGTCTGGAAGACTGCACGATTAACAACTGCTCAACATCGAAGTGTGTACACGATTGTTACACACGATGCAAAAAAAAGATAACGCAAATATATTCCACAATTACGGAAGTGGAACCCGAATGTTCAAGTGGAAAATGTGATATTCCTTCTTTAGTTCCTAATATCACAACAAATGTTAATCTACATATTGAATCGAATGCCACTTGTCCACCTAGTAAACCTACTACTGAACGACCTAATAATGATGATAATAATAATAGTTCAAAAATCACTATAAATAATTTGATAACAAATCTTCAAAGTGTACCACAGATCTGGCCTCTATTTCCACAAATCACAATAGGTTTTGGTCCAGGGCCAACTGGAGTAGGTTGCTGTTATCCTCAACCATGTACCTGTTATCAACAATCTCAAGTAAACTATCGATTAGTATATAACTTTTAGAATCATAACATAATTCCATAATTTTTCGAGATTTCAATTAATTAATTTTTGCTCTATAATTAAGGGCATGTATTACTTACCCGATCCCTACCTTACCGACATTTTTTCTCTGTAACGCTACGTCTAAATTTATAAAGATATCAAGTTGAAAATTTATAAAATTGAAGAAAATATGCTAATGTATGTTTGTCTGGTCTTAAATTTTTGTAAAAATAAAAAAAATTTGTTTGAAAAAATTTTTTTTTTTAAATGTCAATATTTAGGATCAGACAAACGTACCTAAAGGCTTTAGCTTTAAATATAGAAATTTTCAATGTGGTATCTCAATAAAAGTAGACGTAGCGTTACAGAGAAAAAAATGTCGGTAAGGTAGGGATCGGGTAAGTAATACATGCCCTTAATCTACGGAGATTTTAATTTAAAAATGTACTACAAGTATTTAACTGATTTTCAGCAAAACGATTGTTCATTGTGTGGAAACCCATTCTTCAGAGATAAATGTGGAATAACTTGTCAAAACTTCAACGGAACTTTCAATAAGTAGAGTAAATTCTGCTACACCGGTATAGTTGCAGTGATTAAACTGATAGAGAAGAAAACTTTTTTATACACGTATATATTATACATTAATATAGTGAAGTTATGATATAGCTTTATTTTAGTAATTAATGATTATATGATTTGAGGGTACTTTTCTTTTACAGGGATAGATATAAAACAACTTTTTGATTCAATTAATTTGAATTAATTGAAATTTTTCATAATAAAACGGAATTCCTCATAATTCAATGAAACCTAAATGAAATCCTCATATATAGTTCAATGATTTAGTGGTAATTAATACACTTAAGGCCATGTAAGACTTACCCGATCCCCATCTTACCGACGTTTTTTTCTCTGCAACGCTGCGCCTAGATTTATTAAGATATCAAATTGAAAATTTCTAAAATTGAAGCTAAACTATTAATGTACGTTTATCTGGTCCTAAATGTTGACATTTATAAAAAAAAAAATAGGTAGTGTTACAGAGAAAAAAATGTCGGTAAAGTAGGGATCGGGTAAGTCTTACATGGCCTTAATAATTAAAAAAGATTTTTAAATTAAGTGACCAGCATAATTTCTTCAAAATACAGATCATTATTTGATATAGCATATCATATTTTATTTTGCATATTTCATAGCTCCGTACACATTACTCGACATTATTTTTTTTATTGCGGATTGTATGTAGATATAAGGAATGTGGCAATTAGTGAATTTTCACTGATTTCACAAGCGTTGTATGATCCATGTGCTGTATTCGGGACGCTGCAAATTTATATAAACATCAGGATTTCTTTCACCTGGATGTTCTCCTTTCCAAATGTGCATTCCAACCAACCTATTTTCAAAAACTAAAGGAGCACCGGAATCACCTCGGGCACAGTATTGCTGTTCATCATCAGTGCAAATATATTTCTCTGAAATGGAAAAGCGACCGTGGTAGATATTTTGACATTCTAGATGGTTTATTATTGGTACATGGATTCTGCGTAGTCTCATTCGCAATTCTGTTCCAGGTCTGAAATCGGAGAGAAAACAAATGTTTAGGTCAATGATGGTTTATGGTCAATTATCGAGTATAATTTCCAACTGTTATAGATTGAACATAGAAAGTTTTCATTTATTGTAACACTGCAGATGTTATTTTTTGGATATACTCTCTAAATTTGAATCAGAGAAAATTTCACTGATTTAATTAATGATTAAGTATTTCATTGATGAATCATTGAATTGAGACTTTTCACTGATCAATTTAGTAATTAGTCCACTGATTATCAGTAAGTTCTTACTAATTTAATTAGTCAACCGATATAAACTTTATAAATTTCAATAAAGTATACTTGTTATTTTTGGAAATCAAACTCCAATTTCAATCTGTAAATTCCGTAATTGTGGAAATTTTGAATTCGTAAAAGGTGTAAACGCGAACCACGACGCGAACACTATAAAAAATTGAAAATTTCCTGTAGCACATATCGATATTGCTGCAGAAAATGTTTAATTTTTAATAATAGGACTAATTTCATATTTTTAAACAATTTTTATTCATGTTGGAATTTTAATTTGGATTTCATAGTAGAAGTATGCTTTTAGTATTATTTAAACCTCAGGCTAAATTAAGAAGGTACAAGTGCTGCCAACTATTGGTCCACATTATCCCTTTGTACTGATTAAATCAGTGACTTTTGTTCACTGAATGTCAATCAGTGACTTTTTACTAATTCATATTTAGAGAGTAAATTTTAATTATAACATATTGGGAGATTCCATGACAAATTGAGATTTATGTATAATTTATATTATTGATAATTGATAATTTACCGTATTGGATAGAGGCGTCCCCAACCACAAACAGTAAACAGTTGACTTGCATCAGGTAAAGGTCCTAAGTGCAATTGTATGTTTCTAGTTTTTGAACTATACAGGAAAGCAGGATCAGCAGTGAGCAAGGCAATACCGTCTAACATATCATGTGGAGGATTTCCACTATGTATGTCTTTTGATATTACCTCGTGCACATTATATCCAGTATTTCCGGACGCACCGGAGAAAATTTGATATCTCGACAAACTCTCGAAAACACAGCTAGCAGGAGTGATGACAATGCGATTCGACAGTATTGTACCTACGCAAGCGGCACGATTATCTTCTTTAATTTTGACAATGTAAGGAACTTCTTCAATCCGCGGTGCAATTCGTCCATGTGGCAAGTGATTAATGACACGTCGGTTACGTACGAGCAAATCGGATGATCCTGCAAATATTTCAAGAATTAAGGGCATGTATTACTTACCCGATCCCTACCTTACCGACATGTTTTTCTTTGTAACGCTACGTCTACATTTATAAAGATCTTAAATTGACAATTTATAAAATTAAAGAAAATATGCTAATGTATGTTTGTCTGGTCTTAAATTTTTTTAATGTCAATATTTAGGACCAGACAAACATACCTTAAGGCTTTAGCTTCAAATATAGAAATTTTCAATGTGGTATCTCAATAAATGTAGACGTAGCGTTACAGAGAAAAAAATGTCGATAAGGTAGGGATCGGGTAAGTAATACATGCCCTTAATCTCTGAATTCTATTTTCTAGTAAATAGCTGATAAAAATAAATCAACTTCATTTTCCAGATACATATGTTTTTTTTTTACTTACTGTTATCCTCGTCTGCTAATATAGCGAAAATTCCTTGACACAAAATGCCACAAAGAAACAACAGTAGCAAATATATTTTATCTGACATTTTAAACTGTTAAACACTAAATAACATGCAGTTGTGATGGCGATCTTTTGCGTTTTAAAACGGTTGCTCTGATAACTGTATCAAAAGGAATGTTTTCAGGTATTCGTCGTCTTTTATAATCTAAGCTCTATTTCTAATGTTACAAAAGCGATAATATGTATTTAAAAATGGAAGTCGTAAAAAAGACAATTAAACGATTCAATGTCACAATTATACAGCATAAATATGGTCTTCAAAACTTTACAGCTTAAAAATATCTTTGATTTCGTGTACATAAAAGTCTGTCTCTTTCTAAAAGAGGAATTTCGTGACTTAAGTTTATATAATATTTCATAATTAAAATTTGTTCAGGTATAATAGACTCTACCCGTTGTACACTGAAGAAAATCTATTGCTTTCGTAAGGCTTAACAATGTTTAGCTTTTCTATAATTTTTTTCTCAATTTCTCAATGTATAAATTATATTTTTGTCTTATTTAATTACCAGGATTACTGGATACTTTACTGTCAGCAATTATTCACCTTCCACAATATTTTTTATCCACAGGAAGATGAAGATTGCTTTATAACTACAGTTTATGAGCTTATGAGATTTTTTTAACCGGAATGAATAAACATTATTTAACTAAGTCTCTATGTTACTTTGCGTGGGACGATCGTGTTTCTCGCTAAATAGATAAACAAGTGGAATAATTTATGTTGCAGTACTACCGAATACAAAATATGAGAGTCGTTAAACAAACATTACGTAGGCCAAAACTGATGTCAATTATATTAAGAGGGTCGCTCTTAACTCACTTCATTTTCAAGATACCTTACCTTGTCTTGATCATTTCAAAAATAATACCTCTATGGATAAACTTCAATATTTGAATATTAATATTGCTTGATTAAATGATATAATGACTTTACAACGCACGCTAATTAAATTATTAAGCTAATGAGCTCGAAATATTATGTAAAAATCCATATCAGTCAGTGTAATTAAATCGGGTATTTATTATCAGCATGATAATGTGGGTTCCACTCTCGGCGCCTGTTACTGCGACATTTCCTTCATTTGTATAAAATCATAATAAGTGCTCTAAAAAATTTTCCTGGCTGAAAAAATACTACATTTTTCTACCAAGAGATAATGTTTTCTTTTAAAAATTCAATATATATATATATATATATATATATAT
>UCOK01008649.1:0-115941 GCA_900474325.1 Synergus umbraculus
GTATAAATTTAGAGATTAAAGAGTGTCAAAAGAGGAGTTAAAAATATACAAAAAGTTATAAGAGCTTTAAAAGAGAACTTAAAAATTCTACGAAGACAATAGAGGTTTAAAAGAGACGTTACTAAAATTAAAGAACATAGAGGCAAGATCCTCAAAGTAGGGGCTAAAGATTATTTAGAAGCAAAATAGAATGAAAACATCTTTTGGAGATGCAAAGTAGGAGCTAGTAGAATAAGCAGTCGCAAAGTAGAGGCAATACTTCCACTTGAAGCGTCAAAGTAGAGCCTATATTTCGACTCGGGTGGCCCTGAGTTATTTTGGTGAAACTTCCCGTTCAGCTGAGCCCACCCACTATAGAAAAGCATTTATCTCTTTCCTTCCGACTAAGCGGCGTTTCGTCGAATGCATTCGAGTCGGTTTAGACTTAGATTTCAGTCGTACCACTAACTCTCAGCGACTAACTGCAACTCTGGCTGATCTAATGTACTCGACGTCGGAAATGCGATTATTATAAGAAAATACCTCGGAAAATACTTTAATTCCTAAATTGTAAATGTATTTTAAAGATTTTTTAAGGAACTACAGAGGAATTTAAAATAGTTTCAAGAGTTTCAAGTAATTACTGCTGCAAAACTTGAAAGTTTAAAAGTTTAAAAGGGTAAGTTTTTCGAGTAATAAAATCTGAAATAAAGAAAAATAAAGAGGCGACAGATTTAAGGTTTCCAGGAACTTTTAAATCCCAAGCAGAGTGTAGGTGAAAAAAGAGGGCGAGTTGTAAAGTGTTCGCATAATGCCAGCACGCTGGACACTTTGAGGTAAAAATAAATTTTACTAAGTATGTACGTTGAGAAGTTTTAATAGGCGCTTTTTATCCAGTCTTAATTCAACAAGATTTACGATAGGAGCGTTTTTTGTATCACTAAATAGATCAAGATTTATAACCAAATTGAGTCTAGAAAGAAGATAAACATTTTTGAGACGATGAATTTTGTCAAATTCAAAGAAAATTCGAAATAAAGAATCAAATCAAAATATTATTTTAAAAATCAAAAATCTTACATCAAATCAAAGTTTGCACATGATTAGGAGACAGGGGATTCCTCTGAGGTGAATGTGCTCATGACTCATTCGCGGTTAAGTGACCAAAGACTTGCACAACCTCGCAAAGAGCGAATGAGAGAGTATTGCACTATCCAAAATACCCTAGAGCAAACATTTATTTCGGTACTAATTCTAGAGTCGAAAATAGAAACCCTTAGACACAAATTATATATACACTAAACTGAAATATACTCAAAAATCATCCATTTTAAATGGTAAAAATAATGATTTTCCTTTAGAACTTAGAGATATTGTCTCTTTTATTTCTGAAAGTGACAAAACACCTCAATTACCAAAAGTTAGACCTTTGGGAAAATCTGAATAGATGGCTGATGATACGCTCGGGACCTGTTTAGAATTAACTACCCTTCCGCAGCCATCGTTTTTCAACCAAGACTCCCACAGATTCGTCCCTTACTTATCCGCTACATTTTCACGCATGAAAACTCGTGCCAGTTTTTCATCCCCAAGAAAAACGACGAGACTCCTAAGTATTTCAAATTTTTTTCCTAGTGTCACAAACTCTTTCTAACAATGAACGAAAAACGTCCCTTCATATCAAAAACGGTCTGAAAGAATGTTATTTAAATACCAGGGAACAATAAAAATTCGATGTTATCAGAATATTTTCAAACTTCAACATGCGGAAAAGTTCCTCGTAAATTGTATTATTGGACATCGGCTGATATATTCCCGCTTATTTCTTGGAATTATTCCGAATCGAGAAATAAGAAAGAGAATAAATCACACGAAAACAAATTCTTGTTTTTATAAAGATACATTTTTCTACAAATAGAAGACTTTGCATCTTTGCCAACAAGAAGAATTGAAATTCTTTTCAAGGTTTCAAGACGAGGAAAGTATATTTTTCCATAAAAAAGAGGTTACTACATTTTAACACACCCCGAGGGATTTTGAAGAATTAAGGAGGAGCTATACGTCGAGAACGACAGATTTACCAGCACGATTTTCTCATCCGCTTTCGATAACCCATATCGAGGATTACTAAACGCAATTACTTAGCGTTGTAAGACATTGTGCTTCGTCCTCCTGTCTGCATATAAAGTAACTGATTCCCCAAGGAACAAAGAGGAAGGAGTAAAATGGGGGATGGAAATCATCCTCAATTCGTAACGGAGCAACCCTTCTTCGCATAAAAGGACTTTGCTCACAATTTCGAGTAACATCTCAGCCGTTATCAGGGATTATGATTACTGTCGCTATGAAATAAATTTAAATCATATTTTTTTAACTAGAACACTTTAAACATAACTAACTACCCTCTCAATATGAATTAGTAAGACAGGGAGTCTACTAAATCCTGTTCTCTAAATTCCCAGAAAATTCCTGTATTTTCCCCCTTTATAAACATAAGGTTCCTCCCGATAGAATCATTAATTTGCTCCAGTGAAATATGTTTTAATTTTTTAAATAATTTTTAAGAATTTAAATTTTAAATAAGAAATAAGTAGCGCAGTTGAGTTGCAAAATATATCTTGAACCTCTTGAATTCAAATACTTCATAATTTCGCATATTTAAATAAAATAAACGAAAAAAGTAGATATGAACGCATTGTATTTCGCAAAAAAAAAAAACCGAGACTCAGTGAAAGTATTTTAATATGGCAGAGGATCTTCTTGCTTGGATCTATAAAAAAGTTTAATATACTCGCAGCGGTGTCCATTCCGCGGTCGGGTTTTCAGTTCCGCGACTGGTTGAGAATAAGAAGGTACAGGAACCTTAAAAACTTTTCGAGGACGGCAATAAGCCAGAGCGATGATCCTGCTTAAGCTGCCTATAAATCTTCATTGTATTATTCTCCGGTTCTACGTAGAATATAGAAGAGCAAGGATCTAAAGTTATATATATCTTGCAAATCTACACTGACAAGGTCGGAATCTTTTGATCGCCTTTCTGTCGGATAAGGTCTCCTGATTCCTGAGACTAATCCTACTTAATATTTAAAGACATATTCTTGTCCAAGCAATTTTTATCAATATTTCCCTTCAGAAAGATGGCTTCATTTTATTAAATATGTGTAAAAACTATAAAGTAGTAAAATTAAAAATTGGGAGAAGTCTGTAGACAATCCTCACCCTATATATCCGGAAACGTGACCAATTGCGTAAAAGTAGTTTTCGCGACAAAGGAAGAGAATAAGAACTGACTAGCCTCGAATCTCGTGTACTATCAGCAAGAAGGAAAATTATCGCGCCCCTAGAAAGTTCGCTCTTCGTTTGCTGGCGGGTTTGTGAAAATCTAGCTTGATTAGCTCTTGAAGATTAGGTTCGCCTTGTGTTTGGGGAGCTGATTATCCGGCCCTTTGACGGTAGGTACTCTCTTGCCTTGCGCAAGCACGTTGCGAATGATGAGATTATACGAAATCAGAAGATGCAAAAAATCGGCTTTTTCAAAGAATTTTCTGTCAAAAAAAAAGAAGATTTCTACATACAACTCAGATGTAAGACAGCTAATGAACTTGGGTCAAAGGAGAATCCTGATTACTAAATTAATTTCTCATCCAAATCAAAAGTACAAGGCATGAATCGATTTAAGGAACATTGAGCGCCTCTTTACAAACTCAAAAAGGCTTTTAAGCTGTAAATATCCGAGTCGGGTATTTCATTATCCTTAAAAGGTGATGCAACATTCCGAAAATGGAATAAGGAAAGCAACTGGGGTTTCCATTCCCTTAGAAAGTCACAAGAGACGGGATCAAAGGGAAGTTCATTCCATTTCGCGAGTGAGTGAGGAGATGGTGGAAAGCCAGACGTAATCTTCGAGCTTCCCTCATCGTCATCGAACCCTCGAACAAGAGCCATCAACCAGACATCATGTTGCTTGCGAGCTCATACATCAAGTTAATGCTAGGTTGACGTCCTGGTGAACAGTTCAACACTGGCTTACACCCTATCTCTAGGTACATGCCAGTAACAACCAGAGACAGCCTCTGACACGATATCAGGATACAATGCCTTCCGGTTCTACAACCTCTAAAGTCAAGGAGTGAAAGTAAGAGCCAGGCACAACACCCTGGCGGCGATCGAGGTATTGTGCCCTAATCACACCATTGTCTGTTTCTCGACGTTTGTTCTCGACATTGGAAAACGTAAGTCTATATGACTTCAAACCGGGAGAAAAGCTCAACACACTGATGGGAATGAAAAAGAGTCATCAATCAACGATTAGAGTCAATTCTCTGTATGTTCAAAGGGGCTGAATACTTTTATGAAGGTGTTTGACATTTTTTGAAGAGTTTATTTGATTATAATGAATCGCACATTTGTGTATTCAAATGATCCCAACCTATTTGCTTTATTAAAAATAAATTGATTCGGAAATGGTCCTATTTGCAGCCTCAGTCTAACTTACTCTGCAGATTATTGTCCTTGAATGAATGAAGTTTGCGTTGCTTTGCAACGACAGTAAGGAAAACACAATCTTAACTCGTCTTAACAGCCATTAGATGGAACGACCAATTTGTCTCTACTTCTCCCGACGAAACTTTGGTCATTAAGAGGCAAGCCCGATCGCCAAAGTAATAGTAGTGGTTCGAAGATTATGCTCAGGCACGTTACTTACGATACTCCCGATAGCGAATAAGGAAACTGGGGTAGAAGTACCGTAATTTTCAATTAAAAACGATTACCCATGAACGTGAATATTCCTAATAGTAAAGCTCTTGTTATCGGCTTCTGAGAACCTATCGAAATCTGGATTTTGATAGAAATAGGTTGGGCCAATATTGTCCAGACAGAGAATCCTTAACCCCTTTCAGACTAATTGAAATTTATTTATAAAGAGTGAATATGATATAAGAGAATTCTGGGTTATCATAATTTGGGAAAGAGGTCCGTATTTTAAATTTTTTTCGAAAATTTCTCCTCTGGGAATGGTTTTATCTCTACGGTCTCGTGAATTCGCAGCCGCTCATCATCGCTCTTTGAAATATAATTTAAACTCGAGCAAACTGTCGTTAATAACTCCAACGTATTTTCGAGGCGAACTCAGAGAGGTCAAGGACACCCAATGTTAGGGTTGAAGGGCTTTGCGGAGAATTTTGCTTGTCATCCTGTCTGCTGCCCAGTCATCACACCAGTTTCAATCAAATCGATTGGTTATAAGAAGTTTGCTGATTCTATCTCTCAATGGAAATCTATCTTTAGACAAATTTATTCGAATCGCAGTATTTTACAATAACAAAATTCATCAAAGCCTTTTGGAAATTAATGACTCTTTTGTAGAAGACTAGCTAGATTTACAAACTTAAACCCTCCAGTGGATATATAACACACCCTTGTGACATTAACATGACCCTCGCACTTTACACTTTGAATATCAACGAGTTCGAAATTCCACGATTATTTGACACTCCCGAAATTTCAAGACAGACATTCTACAACTACAATTATCAGCAATAATTGTACAGAAAATTGCAAATGACTTTGTTGACAAGATTTTCTTTCATCATTTCAAGGCCTGAAGAATCTTATTTAAGTTTTATGTTTAAAATTTGCATTTTAAATGACCACTGAAGCTCGGCGTAACTAATGATTCATTACTACAATGTCTACAATTTCCACAAAACGCCTACGCGAACATACAATGTAGCATTAGTTTTATCATGGTGATAAACATGACAAATACATTAGAACAAGAAGGCAGAGTGGATACGAATAGATAGGTTCAATTTTATTGCTTTTATCGCGTGTGATAAAAATGAAACAATATATCTGTGTAGATTGCAGACTGTCTTCTCAGCTTATTATAAGACCTCGTTGACACATTTTCCATGATCTGCTAATTTATTGCAGACAGTACTTCGCACCCCTTTACAAGAATTAAATAATATATTGAGCAACTTGTGAAAGTTATCAAAGTTTTGGAAGTTTGTTAAGTAAAGGTGGCGTGACGAAGGGGGAAGATTGTCAGTAGTCGTCACCGACTATTTCCTATGTTCCTGCACTTAGGAAGCCCACCGAAACGTATTTAACTAAAGTGACTGCGAATTAAAGCCAAGGGAGAACAAACAGAACAGCGATTTTGTGCGAGTAATACTGGCTTTAAGAATCTATATCGTGTTCAGTTCTAGGCAGAAAGTTTATCTGGTATTTGCAAATAAAAAGTGTTTTATTTTTAGAACAAGTGATAGTCACTCCGCCTCAGAAAAAACAGAAGGGAAAATTTGTTGCGAGTAATTTTAAAGGGGATAAAATTTAATTTTTTTGGTTGCCTTCCAATTTGGGGTACCACCTTTTAAGTTTGAATTTTCTTTAAATTAGAGTGCCTTTAACATCTGGACGCCTTGCAAATTTTGATATACTTTTAACGCTTGTGTGTCTCTACTTGTCTTTCCAGTTTACTTACTTTGAAAAGACAACATTTTCATTTAGAATCCTGTCTAAATTCAGACTCTTATTTACTTCTCACTTCTCCCATATTTAATTTTCCAACATAAACAGTAAATAATACTAAATAGGGTTGTTTTACATAGAAAAGGGGGATTTCGAGATAGTAGGGAAGTACAAGAATGACCCTATCAGATTCCAATGGTCGTGGTATTGCTCTTATTGTCATTTCCGTTTTGGCACCCCTTGCAAGTTGGAACAAGACCGACACGTGCCCTTATCCATAAGACTTCTACAGCCATCGAGACTGGATTCAGCTCAGCTCTTTTACTCGGAATCCAATCTCAATTTCCCAAGAGTAACCGGGGACTACCAACTACCAAAAGACTATCTTATTCCATTTGGGCGAATGTGGGGCTTATATGAGCGCGTCATGCTCTTTATTAAAGTTCGACTATGTTCCTTTCAACTTTCTTTGTATGCACCTTTTTCCCAGTTTTCCGGAAGGCGGAGCTTTTCCAATATCAAGAACAAAGTCATTCCAGACTTTTCAATGCATATTTCATGCCCCTGAACACAATAAGATTTTAACGATCCCGACGACGCAGGAAGTGATAAAAATTTCAGTGTCGATCTCCTCCTTTTTTGTTTTAACATCTTTAAGCTTTGTACAGTTACTGCCATTAAAGGTATTCAAAAGTGGATCTGTGAATAGGAATAATTGTGGTGGGGAATTTGGTTCAGTTGATAGCGTACTTGAGTTATGTTACTACAAAGTCATTTATAACAATGAAGTATTGTATGGAAAAGAATTGAACCCAAGATTTCTGACAGAAGCATACATTCTTGGACCCAGAAAAAGATTACTGACCACCTCAGGGGGATTCTCGCTACATCTGAGGGGTTCTCACCCCAAGTGCTGTACACTGATCTCAGACGACATAGGAAAATAGCTTCCTTGATAGGTTGAGCTTTTCGCCTTGACTTTTATTTCGTGGAGGCTCTTGGAGTCGTTATACAAATTAACAACCTTAATTCAACTCGGTCTGCTTTAAGTCTGCACAGAGATGGGAATCAATGGCGCAGCTGACGAGTTTTTAGTTGCGCAAGCGCGCAGACAATTCTATCGACCGTTCGCTCACCGGTGCAGCACAGACACGGTCTACCCCTTCTTTCAACCCCTGCGGATCCGATATGAGCGGGTAGGTTGTCTGACTGGGTAGGTGGGTTGGTTGATTGAACCGGTGGCGCTGCACCGGGGCGGCCTTGACTCGTCACTACTTTCCCTGATAAACTACGCTAGACTCCCGGGCGGCACTCGAAAAACCAGCTTTCTACCCCTTTTCTTTCTCTGCATGCCGCGTTTTCTTTCCTTTCTCTTCCGGCGGGTGTTTCAAGGAACTTGAAAGCTGTGAATTTTTGTTTTGTTCTACAATTTTCACACCAGCAAGAGGCGTAAACTAGATTGACTCCTACCTAGAATTTTATTACTTAAAATGGATTCATTTAATGTTTAAAAATACATTTTTTTTCTTGTCACGTTTCTGGCAAAGATTGGGAACTTCAGACAAATTCTTTGTGCCAGAAAGAGGCAGATAAAATAAGCAGTGGGATGGGGTTGAAGGTGAAGAAACGTCTAGGAAAGGGAAAGAGGGAGAGACGAAGGCTGGATTATGATGAAGTACCTGGGTGAGACAGAGTCTTTGAACTTGGGGAAGCTTCGGATAAGGGCGGAAAGCCTTTTACCATCGACTTGCCTTTCAGGGTCTCTGAGTCTACCTTCAAAACTATATTGGAACGGAATTTAAGATCGCGGTGGAAGTCAAATCAAAAGAGGTGGGTTAAATCAGAGACAAGGTCAACGAAAACTTATCCACGAACAAGGATGACAGTTTTCCACCCTTGTTTTTTTTTCTCGTCCTTTCAATCGTTCTCTGCAAAGTTTCGAATGACTTTGATACCACTTATTATTAAGTTTAGAACCCTCTTTGCTTTTTCAAGACAGTATCCACCTCGGTCAATTCCCCTAAAAAATCTTTTTAAGGGCTAAGAAGGACAATTTCCTAATCGTAAAATGTTTCCAAGTTTCGTCCAGCAAAAACTGATTATTTCAATCATGAATCAATAAACCTTATTCTTTGCTAAGAAAAAGGGGAAAACAATTTCTCCTAAACCAAACTTTGTCAGATAGCAAGACACCATGATCTTGACGATTCGACGTGCAAAAATAGTAACCAAAAAAAGATGATGAAAAATGGGTGTGTGGATACATGAGTGGCTCGACTGGTTTACGACCGAAAGAAAGAAAGAAGGCCTGGCAAATACGAGGAAGAATGAGAGAAGTAGCCTTGTGTACACTTTTGAGGCTTCAGGCGATGGTAAAACTTCTGAGAATGGTCCATCTCAGGAGTTGGAGCAAATAATAAAAAAGAGGCTGACACACTTCTTGCCCGAAGCGACAACCGGCGACAGATTCGTTGAGATTCGTTTTTGTCCTGCTTCTTACGCCATTCTTGATCGAATGAACGCGACAAAGAATCTTCGTCCATGTTCGTCTAAAAATGAGGCACTGGATAGGCTCAGGGTGAAAAAAGCTTCAAGAAAGCACGAATAAATGAGCAAGTCCAAAGCACCAAAGTAAGCCTCAAGGAGAAAGTGAATCAACGTCTTTTACAGGTTGGAGTGTCATATTTTCGCAAGCTTAGGGAGACCCATGATTTGTCGCGAACATCCAGCTTCGAATTTGATGCAGTCCTTCAAAATTTTTTCTTCTTTCCCTAAACTCCCAATTCGTCATTTGTTTCAGATTTCAAAGAACCAAACGATTCTACGAACTATCTAACAAATTTCAGAGATTATAAAAATTAAATTTTATATTGCTTTGGGGAATTTCAAGAAGAACAAATATTAGTTAAGTCCAAGAGTAGTAAAAAGCTAATCGCGGGCATATATTTTTCTTAATTACGTAATAAATCAATCCCAGTCGAGGGAATGAGAGTCGATAAAATCAGTATTTAAACTCGATAAATATTTTTCGTACCATTGTATTTAGTGACGGTAAGATAATTAAGCATAAATTGGCGCTAAGTGATTCTTTAGACAGCGCAATTGAAAGATTCTATTTATTCATAATTTTTATTACCGATCCTTATCATGTACATATCGTTCGATCGTGACGCACAGCTTGAGGCTAAATGTGAATTACGTTTGTTTCTTGACTCTGAATCGATTACAGGAATTATAAACTGATTTACGCGAGATGGATACGCCTTAGATAAAAGATAGCTAGGATAATGCGTGTATGCGAAGTAAAGAAGATAATTCCCACCTACTTTATCAGGAGAGTTGAAATCTGTGAATCTTTCCTTTCATAGAAGCTCAGCGAAAATTGTATAAGAAAATAGGATGCACAAATTTGATCATTGAAACGTTCTCAAGCGCAAATTACTGACTACGAGCGCTTAAAACAGAACATTGATCAAGATTCAAGGTCGCAATCGATTATATAATACCTGAGAGAGTTCCAGAGGCAAATTTCGACGTTTGTACCTGCGGCAGCACTAGCGGAATATATATGGACCGAAATAATAGCCTAATAAATCTCGTGGCCTTTCTCTCTCCACGTCTGTCGTTTTTTGAGAGGTGTGCTGTGCCCTACGCCCTTGGGAAAGGGATAAGGCGATTCATCGTAAGGCAAGAAGCAAATCACCGCAATGTAGCGTCTCGTATTCCAACTATTTCTATCGAGACTCCCCCAATTTCGTGCTCGTCATGAGTATAAGAGAAGAGAAAAGAAAAGACTCTATACACGA
Organism: Synergus umbraculus; assembly: GCA_900474325.1. Classification (NCBI taxonomy): domain Eukaryota; kingdom Metazoa; phylum Arthropoda; class Insecta; order Hymenoptera; family Cynipidae; genus Synergus; species Synergus umbraculus. The sequence goes on from UCOK01008649.1 coordinate 10,263, forward strand.
AAGCAAGACAAAAACGATGAAAAAAAGATCCGAATTAAATCTTAAACAAAAATTTCCCCTCGAAATAGTTTTTTACCCAGTCAACTTTCCGTAATAATTACGGAAAAGTTAAAAAAATTTTAACTGTTCCAGGTCAATTCAATCCGACTTAATTTAATTTATTTAATTCTAACGTTTCAACTGTAATTTTCTCTTAAATTTCTCATAAAAAGAAACGGAAATTCGTTAAATGCAGGGAGTTATCTTTCAGTTAATTGCTGGATAATAATTGGCATACCTCGAATAATTATGTGTTGGAATAATAAATTGGAAGCACCTGGCAATGAAAATCAGTCGAGTGAGCAGTGTTGAGTTATCTTGGATTTCTTACCTGAAACAGAAAGGGCGAATAATCATTAACATAATCCTTGAAAATAATTGCTAAATAGCTTTATAATTCTGTAAATTTTAAAAATGGTATACTTTAGGGTTTAGATTTATCTGAATCTGATAAACATACATTAAAATACAGAAATAAGTGATTTATCACATTCACCCTGTTGCACACTATTCTGACAATGAGGGATGCAAGAGAGGCTATTTATTCGACAGGAATAAAGATTAACTCGCGCGTGAACTCAATAGAATATTTTCATTCATCCAAATCGATTTGTGCCATTGACATTCGTTTTAAGTGAATTTTCAGAAACCGCGAAAATTTTAGTCCCCTGTGTAATGGTGGGAACGAATCCCCTTTTCATGGTGGGAAACGTTTCCCCCAATAGGTCGTCTATTGACATATGACAAAGCATCTTTCTCGCAAAAAAATCCGTAAAAGCAAATTTTACTTTACAAATATTATTCAAATCAAGATTAAAATTAAGAATAAAGTAAATATATAGTAAAATTGATATTAAAATGGAAAAGAGAAAATGCAAAAGCCGAAAAAAGGTAGAGAGAGGGAGGGGAATCATCATTATATCGGTTAACCTTTACGCACCCAGAAAAAGCATACATACAATGTTATGTGTAGCCGCGATACGCGATAAATAACGCGAACCCAGCGGGTTTTATGAAACTTGCTGAGGGAGAAAGTACATACTTCGATATATGTATAAATTCATGTATAGCTAACAACGAGGAAGGTGAGCATGCGTTCTCCGTATATCTATGCGAATATCCTATTTCCATAACGGGATTTTATTTCCATTTTCCCGCGTGCATTCGAGAGGATCGAAAAAAAAAACCGGTAGACGAGCGCCAGAAGGGGCTCGAGAAAATGTAAGATTTATAACTCTGCGACGTCGCCGGCATCGACAACGATGCCTCGATAAGTTAATCCGGTTCTCTGGCTAAAGTTCAGTTCAAGGAAACTTGCTGACGAACGTCAACTTTATACTCAATCTGAGAAAATCTTCAACTTGAATATAAGAACCGATAAAAACTTAAGATGTTCCTTCAAAGCACTATTAATATTATTATTATTTTAAATATTTAGATGTAAGAGAAGTGTGATTCGCTATTTCTTATCAACTTATCAAGGATTGCGCACCCCAAAGTCACACCTCTTTTTTCTTTCTTGGTCCTGGGGTATTTACAGCACATTTCCTGCAGTAGATTTCTTTACGGAAGATCGTGGCTGATAGTGATAGCGTTTTTAGTACTTAGCCTATCCACAATCTACCCCGCAATTTCAAGTCGACATATCTTACCAAACGTCCCGCGAATTTCAATCTTCCGCGTATCTTGCTCGAAAAGATCGTGGCGATCCCCCTTGATTCGAAAATTTATATTAGAGACTAAGACACACCCCCTGCCGGAAAGTAAGCTCGATTAAGAACTGCACAACCGAGTGGTGTGATTTGATCTTCTTGAGAAATGGCCCTCGATAATTTAATTTAGCTTTTAGGATGTGCCTTTTTCAATTGTTATTTATGATAATTTTCAACAATTTTATTTTAAAATATCTTTAAACACAGGATTTCAAGGGATTTCAAAAAATTTCGGAAGATTTTCGAGGATTTAATCAATTTTAAAGAATTTAAAAAATGTTTATATTTTGAAATTACACTCACGTTAACAGTTAAACACATTATAGAAAAAAAAAAACTTTATCCACCCTGAACTTTCGCGACAAAGAAAAAGCGAGAGACCGGAAAATAAGGAGCTCAGAAGAACGAAGGAGAAAAAGTCGAGAGCCGTCAGACCACGTCTCGAGTACCCAACCCGAAACGAAAAGTGTACGACGTTCGCCATTATTCTGTCCAGTCTGCTACTTTCCGGTGATCTGACGCTTACGACCCTTTCTTTTTTTATTCCCAGTCAATGTTTTTGCAATGCTTTTTTCCACACTTGAAAGAATTCTCCCAAAAAAGGTTGACATTTCGACATTTGTCTCGAATTATAACGCGCTCTGCTTTATTGTTTTCCCTCTTTCGCCTTTCTCTAGATGCATTCACCCCATCAATTTGTCAATTTGTCAACGAGTCGGCGAAACGGGAAAAGGAGATTACGAACCATCAATTACATTTTATGCGTTATTTATCCCTGAAATCATTCACTGTCAGAAATACGTGAAAATGGATCAGACAATATCAAAATCGGATGTCTACTAATTTTTGCCCAACAAATTCCTGGACAATTTCCAAATATTACCCGATTATAAATCACATAGGTACAACAGGATCAATGATCGAGACTTTCGCGGAAAAGAGGGAGTCGTGCAAAACATGTTCTATTCGTCATTTGGTAAAAGACGTTAATTGTCAGACTGGGAAGTAACTAACCCAAGTCGCGTGTCTCGAATGTTGATCGTAATCAACCACCTACGCTCAGACTTTCTTTCCCTTTCCACGCACTGCAGAATATCGCCTGGGTTCTTAAAAAAATACATGCGGTTGATCGGTTTGCACGTGTCAACCATCCATCACTATGAGACAACCAATAGTGAACCATGATTTCTTTACAGTATACGAAGAATGAATATGTATCGGTAGAAAGTTGTCTTTTTCTGCATGTAATCAGCAAAAGTGACCCTATTTGGCAAATGCATAATTACTTTGATTTACGACCGCTAAAATTAATTGGAAATCGGTCATTTTATTACTGGAGTAAAGTCAAATATCAAATTTATAAAGATTTTCAAGAGGTTTCACAATTAAAGTAATTCTGCAGAATTTTCAAAATTATTCAAAAGAGTTTCAAGATTTTCAAGTAAACTGAAGTAATTATAATTATTTTAATCAGTACAACAGTAGAATGTATGATAATATTCGCTCTCCTGCTTTAATTTTCCACTCTTTCACACAAAAAGTAGAAGATTAATCACCCTGGGATTTTTTGCTGAGCTATTAAGGAATTTGAAGGGGAGATTTTTCTCGTTTTAGGCAGTATAGAAACCAAGGAGACTCAGGGTAACCTTGTATCGATCGGGTTGAGGTTGGTCGGGGTTGAAGGGAACTCCGACTCTTATCCCAGTTCAGGGATGAATTTCAAGGTCGGTCCAGCCACCCACTCGTCGACAGTTCATTCGACGCCAAGCAACAACCCTGTCTAGTATACAGAAAAGTGGGGCTGTCGATTTTCTTATCTTTACTAATCCACCCCAACTCACATAAAACAAAGCTTGATCAATATTATACTAACTACTATACTACTCTAAATAATTAAATGTGTAATTAGATGGAGTAGTTAATTACACATTTAAACTGCAATATATTTTTGCCAATTTTTCCTATTTTCCACTTTATTTCGCGACTCAAATTTAAATAAGTAATAAAAAAGAGAAATTATACTTTAAATTTGATATATTTTCAACACGATTCAATTAAAATAGCGAGCGTTGCTCTCGCGAGAGTGTAAATGCCGTTTAACGTAGATTATGTAACAGGAAGGTGAACGTTTAAGCTAATGATGTTTAATGCAAAGCTTCATTGTAGGCGTTAAAGAACAGTAGAAGGGTAAAATATTACTTTGCAAGAAAGTTGAATGATCGGAGAGAGTAACTTAATCGCTTCAAGACTATTCAACGAGAATAACATTTACAAGTCGCAACCTACTCAGCACACATTCATAAATTAATTGAATATTAAAATGACATGCATTCTTAATTAAAATTCACTTCCAGATCTAATAAGAAAATTGATTTATTGATTTGAAGAATTAGATCAGCCACTACTTCTATTTTCCGGTGTATTTTCTGGGTTCTAACAAATGTAAACGTATCTAGATAGAAAGGGTGAAATAATCGCATACTTATAGCATAGAATCGTGTTATGGTGTGGAGATTGTGGCGGGACACGAGCGCAATAAATTCCACATGGTGTTTTCTATTAGCTGCAAGCGGTCGAAGTCCTGTAGTACATCAGCGTCAACTCATTGGAAATCAACATCTACTCTTTCTCACGACACGGCAATTCTTCTTCAAGTCGAGTCCAACTCATCAACCCATTGAACATTAAATTACAGAAAAGCTTTCATCGTCTTTATGTATTTTACTCCATTCAAGAGGATTTTAATTAATCTTCGCGCCCCTCGATCTCCAGAGATCAGCGAAAGTCTCTCAGTGGTTCTTATATCCTATTATGTCATTGAAATAGTCAAAAGATTCCAAGTAGGGAAAGCCTCGCACGAACAGACGAAGTTATGCCGTTCGGGTTTGAATTTGAAGACAGACAATTAATTCTCCATAATATATGGTCGATCCTTTATTGAATTTTGTAAAACATGGAAATGTGTTTTGAAAAGTGATTCCATCAAAGTTTGACATGCATGTGGAGAGTCTAAAGACGTAAGTCGCCATAACCGCATGCCGCCACTCCTTTCTTCGACAGCTATAGTGCTTTTACGGCTTCACAGAGTTACGAAGGTATTGCACGCCACATCGTCATTTTCATTAATCCTCTCACCATGTTGAGGTGCCAGATTAACTATCCATTAAACATTCGAAACGGAAGCGAGGATAATATCCTTAATATGTAATTAAATCTATAGGTACGACTATTAAGGTTTTCAAAGTTGAAAAATTCCTTATTTTCTTATTCTTTTACACGGAACCATTCAAATTCCACTCTCCTTTAGAGTTATTTCTGTTCAAGGAAGGTATTCCAAACCTTCAATTTAAGTCACTTCTTTTGCCTCGAGTGCCCTGATACATATTAAGAGAACACCAAGGCAATTTTCGTGGAAAAGCAGAAAAAAAATGTGAAATGTCTCGTATTTTCCAAACCCTACATTGTCGACGTGACGTGGTATCGGAACGTAAAAAAGCTGCCTTGATTTCCAATTCACGGCGTCGATCTTTGCTTCAAAGCGCTCAGCGTTGGCACAGGGGCTGCATCGTTATTCAGCACGCAAAAGGCAACCCTTGCATTTTGTAATTCGCATCGCGAATAGGGTCCACGAGCCCAAGCGAGAGACCAACCCTTCCAGAGAGTGCGTATACTCTATAGTGTACTCACCCACGTTGCCATGCAGGGAACTCAAAGGGTAGGAATTCACAAGGGTTGAAAAGAGAGAACTAAGCGCTCTCCCTACTTTCCACACGCTCGATATGCATGAATATCGACTAACTCTATATTGAATGTCGAAAAACGAATCTCGAATATCCCCTCTCGCTTTTAATTAAAATACGCGAATTAAATTTACACAGCCGGAAACTCGCTTATTAACGCGCGAGAATAATTTAATACGATTTGCAAATTAGATAAGCAAGTCTCTCGATATTCGAATTGACTGAGGATTGAAACTGAATTTCATAATAAAGGTTTCATTAAAAATGTTAGTAATTCTCAAAAGTTACTGAAATTTTTATAAAACATTAAAGTTTGACGAATTTTTACAATCTCTTCTTGATAAATTGAGAATTGAACTTTGAGAGCTTTTAATAACTTACTTGTGAGAAAGAAATTTATCTTTGATGTAATTAAATTTAAGAGAACTTAAATGGATTATCGAAAAACAGGGTGCCACAATTCTGACCAGTAGTGTAATTTAAAGTTTGTTCAAACAATAGGAATTTGAACAGACATTGGAGTTTGAAATATTCAAGGGATCAGCACGAAACTATATATGTATATATATAGAGAGAGAGAGAGAGACTAAGTACACTCGATGCAGAGTAGTAACTACATGGGGTTAAGTATTGATTTTCCCTTATTTAGGGTAGAACGTCAGTATTACGTTTCCATACGCAAAATAACTTCTGCTCAGAAATATTCACCCTTTTTCCAATTATATTCACCAAAAAACGAGTAATCAACTTATATAAATAACCTTTTTCTCTAATCTAAGAATTCCTCATCTTCCTTTTTAAATTTATCTTTAATCTTTATACATTCCGACCACCACAAGATGAGTGAGTTACGAGCACTCAAAGCTTCCCTGATATAAAATTGAGTCATGGAAAATGATGTAACAGATTTAAAAAGTCATAAAATCATAACCACAAAAATAGATTGAATTTCTATTTAAATTTACTTCTCTCTATCACCATAGATTTAAATGATCAAATCTCTTGATTAACGATTAGTCATATTTTAATAAAATTTATACTTTATGTTTATCGTTTGATGCAATAAACACGTGTTGTGAAGCTATAAATGTATAACATTATATCATTAAATGCTCATTGCTTACTCATGCATGTGAACGATGATTAACGTAACGATTTTTAAAAAGCAGAACGAGGTTTCACTTTGGTCTCCATATTACAACCGCAGTGGAATTTCAGACTTAATTAAACGCGAAGCGAGACCCCGTTAAAATAAAATCGAATGAGTTCACGTGTGACTCGTAAGTCTCGGCATAGGTATCGATAATTACATGTCCGATGCAACTATGTAAGTAAAGTACTAATTGCGCAACCATTAATTACAAGTAAGGTTACTGCCATTCGTTGACAAAGCCGTGTTATTAAGCTCAGAACCGTGTGATTTAGGAACACCCGACCTTTCTGCGCGTCGCTGTTTTCGATTTCCTGACCCCTCCATTGATTAATATTGCTGTTGAGGAAGGTCACGTCGGACATGAAAACGTAGAACGAGTTATGATAGACACTATATCCATCATCATGAACATAAGGCGTCTCTAACAAAAAAGCTATCCTACTTTTTCCATTTTTGAAAAAATTAATTAATTAACAAATGTCTATTAATTATTGCCCACCCCAAATTCCCGTTTAATTTCCAATTGTAAATATTAAATATTCTATCAATACGTATTAACATAAATAAAGTACACCACACCCAATGTGTAATTTTGTAGAATATGTTACTTAATGAAATAAAATGATATTCTTACCTTAATGTGATAGGAGTTGAGCTTTGTCCTGGGTAGACTGTTGAAAGCGCTGAAGTCCAGGCGACGAGAAAAGATGCCATTTGCTCCACAGCTCTGTCTGTAAGAAGTAATTTTACATTAGAAAAGAATATATTTTCTTTTCAGAAAACTTATAATAGTTTTGCAAATATAGCACGTGGAGCTATTTAAATATTCGAATAGTAAGAACTACTGTCTTCTCATCTATGCTCATTAAAATATATTATAAACACATCAATGTAATTTAATCCATTTGATTTTGAAATCGAAAACGAAAGTCTGTACTTTTGTTTTTCGATTTTTCTTTCACCCTTGAAATCGACTGAAGTAAAGTAGGTGACACTCGGTATTTTATCCGCGTTCTTGAATCATGTAATTCGAGACTTTTTGACGTTATAGGTGTGCAAGAAATACGCGGGAGATCGCTCGTCTCAAATTTCAAAGTATCCTCGATCTACTCGATTTGGTTTGATGTAATATTCCCTATTTATTTTTATAACAGAACTTCCATCTCAAGCTTCTTCTAGTCCCTGTGAGAAAAAATAGGAATCCTTAATCAAAATGAGGTATTTTAGGGATTAAATTATGAAAGTAGGGGACAGTAGGAATCTCAGCTGAATATAAAAGCATACTGTTTTTATTACACATTCCAGAGATTTGTAATCGAGCACTTGTAAAATTAGATAAAAATGCTTTAATTCGAGTCTTTTATAAACAGTCGATAAAAATTCCCTGACTGGCTTTCGACTCTTCCATGTGTTTCACGCACACCAAACAATTGAAAAAGGATGTAATCTCTTCAGTAATGTAATACCTTTTTAAATGAACAATCTGTCGACGATTAAACAAGGAAATGAAAAGGTAAAAAAAAGTAAGGCGCAATATTTGAATGGAGCATTGTGTACCACTAACAGGCGGAGCATTGGGATTGACCTTCACCTTGGTCTTTCAGCTCTATCGGTGCTCGTATTAGTTATTTTTGGCAATGACAGTCCGGGGTCACGAAAACATTACGCACGAGCGGTCCAAAAGAATACACCGTAACGACGAGAGCGAGAGAGAAAAAAAAACCCCAGTCCTTATGTAATTTACTTAACAGCTTTTTATTATTGCCGACAGACGCTGTGTCAATAAAAATTTAATCCACCACTTTGCAGAGGTCACGTGCAATACTTCCTAGACGTTAATTATGCAAAATATTATGCTTACTATCATGAAATCTAAAAAAATCCCACTGTCACGTTTTTCGCGAGTGGCTCAATAATTAAAAAAAAAATCTTCGTAAACAGAAATCTAAATCTGAGCCACACACTGTTTACTACTTTTTCTACGAGCAAATGGAAAGCGATATGATCAAGAAAAAAAAACTTGGTACGTCGAGTAAGCGCTTTTAATTTCAGGCCCGTCAATCATTGTTGATGTGCTAAAGTCGTAAGAGTGAGTGAAAATAAACTAGAAGCAATTTTAGAGTAGATTAAAGAAAACGGGTGTCTCAAATCATTTTTAAGTACGATTTTTAAAACTGATTTTGACCCAGTTTCATTTTTTTATTGCGATAAATAAAATAGAAAATCTGTTCTCAAAGTCCCTATGGGGAATAAATAAAGCAGGTATGTAGGATACCATAGTTACGCTCCTGAATGTTTATCATCAATCTAACTTTTTATGCCCTAACAGAAAGATTTGGGAAGAAAACCCCAAACTAAGTATTTTTAGAAACTATGCGGCCACTCGAAACTTGTTTTACACATTTCTTTTTCTTCGATACGTCCTTCGAGATGAGTTTTTATGTGGCGAATAGTAAGAGGGGCACTTTGGACGTTTAATAGAACGAAATGCTAGGCACGCGTTTTGCTAGCAAGGAAAAAAATTTAGGAGTCCCAAGGGACCAATGGGGCGGTGTTAAAAATATTTTATAGTCAAATTTATATTCAGAAACCGGTTTTGCAGAGGCCTGTGCATTATTATTAGGACGCGGTGGACGAAGGAGTAAAAGAAAAAGAAAAAAGAAGAAAGAAAGGATGAAGAAACCGCACAAGCAGGTCGAAAGTATAATAATAAAACAAATAAGAGAAGAACGCCGATGGGCAAAGTTATCTAACCTTCGCGTGTCCTCTGAATTCAGGACTTCCGAGTCCTCGGTAATTGCCAAATGTTTCGGTTGTAAAAAATCAAGTTTTTTCAGCGAAGGATATTCCCACGCGGCTCGAATACATCGGTCTAGCTAAAATTATCAAACTGGTTCTTATATTTTGAACTTGACTTTACTTCTCGAGTTTTCAGGTTTAAAATTGATTTCGACAGAAAAATATCTGATAAATGATGGGATATAATTTTAGATGTGCTTTTCTGTCAGAGCGTTTCCGATTGCACATGAATATTACCTAATCACGAAATAGTCAGTGCGCAAAAATATGCGATCAACAGGCTCAAGAACAGCTCACGAGAGCCTTAATAACGGTCACATCTTCCTGACATTTATGATACACGTCGTAAATACTTTTGCAAAAAGGTCCTAAGTGGTCCGTTACTTTCTTGGCATTTTCTATGTGCTCCTTCGACCAAGTAATATTAGATTACAGACAAGTTGATTGGAAAATCATCTTGTTGCTAACAAAAGTAAAACTTATTTTTAAAATCTGACAAAATTTCTCCTAGTAATCTATAGTATATATACATATATTTCTAAGGCCTACAAGAAGAAAACAATGACTTCACGAATACCAGATTTCTTAAGCGATTATATCGATACAATCACATAAATAATGGATAAACACGCCCAGGGTTTGAAAGTCTTTGGATCGATAACAAGCTGACATTATTTAGGGTCTTAAAAAGTTGACTTCCAAATGTTAATCATTTCAGTTTGACTTTAAGGCAACTTAAAAAAATCATAAACCGATTTGTATCTAACTCCAATTTTTTCTGAATTCATAATTGCTTAACGAAACAAAAAAAAAATGATTAATAATTGTGCATCTGAAATCCTTGAGCATGTGCAGCGAACGATCGCTCATACATAAACTGGGCAGTATTCACGGTTGGACACGCCATTGTGATCAGCCGGCGATCCTTCATGCATACATATATATAGATATTTATAGATAATGAGCTCCATCACACTGGTGTGCAGTCCAGTCCGATACATTAACAATGTTTTTCACTTAAGTATTTTTGTTTAGTCGAGAGCAATAACGCTGACTCAGATAACCCTCCTTGACTGTATTAAGTGATAGGCTTGTCAGACATATCGTATGTAAAGATCGAATATCGAGCAAGTGTTTGCTTTCGTGATTTTTTCACAAGCAAAGGATTCAGAGTCAAGCCCGTTATTTCAAAATAATCTGAAGCAACTGCTGCCCTAATCTATATAACACAATTGGTATGCCTGGTACATCAAAATCTTTTCAGTATAAATTTCCTCTTTTAATGATAGAATTTGTTTCCAAGATTCTTTTCCTGATTAGATTTATTGTTAAAGGTAACGGATGAGCTTTTAGAAAAACAAAGAGGTTTCATGGATAGGAAATGGAGAAGTGAAGCCCCGGTAGTCTCGTCGCTACGCGCCTCGATTTTAAAGTAGGTTTCATGTATTGATGGGGAGAATACGTGTATATTATGTGTACGATCTCTAATTGTATGTTAATTTGCGCTCGATCGAGGATCCGCTGTTGAAACGCATATCTTGTTCTCTCCAATTAAAAACATAAACGAGAAGATACAAATCTTCTTGAAAAGTGGATACATACTTGCATGTCGAGTGCTACTAAGCTGATCGAGATTTTATGCAACCAAGAACATAACATATCCTGATCCCCCGGCCTATACCATAACAGAATTCAACTCAGATCATAGAAATCTTCGACTAGGAGTGGACTCCGTTATTTTCTTTTGAAAAATTCACATCCCAGCGGAAAATCGTCATATGTTAAGTGTTGAATCAAAGCACATAACAACCGAGGATGTTCGTTTCCTGCGATTTATAAAGACGCCGAGGACGAGGAGAGGATTATATTATGCGTGGCAGTGAGGACGTATTCTCGGGGCGATAAGAGCGGACGTTCTTTATCCCTTGGCCTTACGACGTCTGACAAAATTGTATAATTACGCATGAGCCTGTCTGGACTCAACGATAATAGCAGCTCGAGACCCTTCTTTTAGTTGGTGAAAAGAGCTAATGAATTATCCGATTCAAGGTGATTTATCTCTCGAGAAGAGAGAATCATCCAGATGAAAACGTTAATACCATGCTAAAGGTCATATAAGATTGGCAATTTTCTACCCTCCAAATTTTGTTCTTAGTGTACACATGTAAACAAAATATTCCGTTTTCAAATCATGTCTCAAAAGCGAAAGCAAAGCCCTCAGGGAAAGGTATTTCGATAAGCTCAGAATATCGTCTCGCATGGAGTAGAAAAGAGTTTTTTGCGAGTTCGTTTCCTTTTAAGAATTGGGAGAACTCTTTTGTCACCCTTCTCGTGCAGAGAATTCAGTTCGTGACGAGATATCGCAAAGACCTTGGCTTGCGTTTGCTCTCCCGTCACCGACACGTCTGCTGGTGACAAGAAGTTGCCGGATTTAACGTTCTCACCCTCGCTCGTTACAGACTTTGTTCGTTGTGCTGACATAGCAAGTGACAAGGAACGTACACAATCGGCCCTTTGAACGAACAAGTATCGAATTATCGAAACGCCAAGGGGAGAGAATCAATCCACTGAGATCCAGACCACCATCAAGGAAACTGAAGATCCATCAAACGCTTTTCGTAAACAGCGTCTATTTCCTGTGACGTGGGACATGGTGTACGTGTCAGATTCATCTCACCCCAATTTTGGAAGAGAAGGGTAAGTCGTTACCAGCTCTTGTATTTTAAATCTGAATGAAGCATATTTAGACATCACAAAAATATTCCTCACACAAGGGGATAATAACTGAAAACTACTACAGCCCCTTTCGATTGTTTCAATTCCGATCAAACTTCCCTATATTATCAAAGAGAGCTTGCGATTATATTGAATTAAATAAAAAATAGTTTCCGATAATATTTTTAAACTGACGTATTTCCTAGGTTTATATAGACATAAACGAAGATTAGCGAGCATTTTGGTGGCAGTAACGTACCCCAAAGATTAGGTTAAAGCACCCCCGAGGATTAGCGAAGCTCGTAAGTCGTTATAAGCGCGTCCTGAATAACTAGTCCCTATAAAGCAGGTATATATCTCGTTCTATCTGCAATCTAGCCTATATCAGGGCGCGTACCTACGTGCACTCTATTTACGGGAGACGGGATGCTTTACAGGGATCCAAGGAGCCCATTTATCTACGCCCCCGCTCGTAACATCTATCATTACACAGGCCGCCACCTCTCATCCAAAACATTATTAAATTCCCTCTTGAAATTATACATCAGATGCGATTATCCTCGTGATGTTCAGAGATAGACCGAAGGAAATTGACGAATGTCCCTGACCATCCCTGATCATCCCGGAAACCTTCTGCTGAAGGTATGAAATCTACTCAGATCTAATTTTCAGAGAAAATATATTAAATTTCCTGACTTCATGTATTTTCTGGCATCAGTTTCTGCGCACTCGACATATTCAAACAAATGCTAAGTTTGATATTCGCGTATAACCAAACTTTGACGAACTATTGTACTTGAAGCCGCAGTTATGAGTGACGGCAACAGCTGATAAGGCCGTTCTGTTAGGGCTTTGGCACGTATAACGAGAATCATGATGAAACAAGAGAAACAGGAATACGTGCTCCACGGCGATGTTGCACTTGAGCGCCATGTACAAAGCAAGTTTTAAGCATCTAATGCAATAACGCCGACGGAAAAGTAATGTTACGATCCCAAGTAACCTCAGACTAGGGTTATAAGATTGCAATCCCTCGACAGTTCCATTCACTCTCCAGACAAAATTGAAAAAATCCTGCACGAACTTTAGGAACCAATATTCCCAAACTCTTTATATCGGGGAAAGTTGTAGTCAAAATTTAAACTGGAGTAGATAAGATCGCACGATAAATAAGCCTCTGAATCAAGCTGCTAGGGCATTTGGAGCACAACTGTTTCGTATCAGTCGAGCATATCTGGAAAAAAATCAAGAGATCTGAAACTAGTTCGGGTTTCGAATTTCACGGTATTTTCTCATTGAGCTGCGATCTTAGTAAGCCGATATTTTTCGACTGCATCTGCTTCGGATGCATAAAAGTTGGGGAGAGGTCTGACGATCTCCGTAGAGGTAAACAGGACGTTAACAAACCAATTAGCAATAAACCGCCCCTCGCAATAATTCACACTCTGGTACACAAAATAAACCTCTTGGCCTCCCTCTCTTTACTTAGTTAAGATAGTGTAAAGGAAACCTTTTACCCCCCACGATTTCTTACTCCACCTTGGTTTACTACAAACTCCAAACTTGTACATGGTAACCAAAGATAACGAGATCGTATAAAGATAGAAACGTATTCGAGCTTAAGTGGTACTTTAACCACTGAATTAGGCGGAGGATATCATTTCAGATATGAGATGATAACGTGTTTCCATGTAATTCTATTATTTTACTTTCGTTAAAAATTTGTTGGGCGTCACCACGGCCAATAACACAATGATATATCGATTGAAACTTTGGAATATAGGAAATACCGAAATTGGAATGAGGAAACAACAGGCCTAACTCCTCATCCATATTTCAAGATGGCTAACAACAATTCCAAACTGATATTTATTTATCATGCAACAGGAATATTGATATATCCGCCTATGCAGCTGCAGGAGAAGAAGGCTGCCTAGCAAGGTCTTGAGGTCGAAGCTTGATCACCTCAGACGGATTTACAATGATTTTGGACTTGATCCAAGAGTGCGTTGTCGTGACTAGAAGTTGATTAACCCAGCCACTCGTTTGAAATTCAATACTAAATTGCACTGTCCACGATTCCTTATTGATAAAATAATCCCAAAAATTTTTAGAAAAAAAATCCGTCTTGTGGAGACTTGGAAAAAGGGAAAACCCAGACGTGCAAAAAATCACCCGATCAAGATTCGGAATTCGTGGCAAGGCAACTCTGGTACATAATTCATTAGTCCACATTGTTGGTGCAGTAAATGTAAATCAGGATTAGGTGATTCCTATTGGCTTGTGACTGCGAAAATACGAGTGAACAAAAAACAATAGAGAGAAAACACTTGAAACTGAAGACAGTGTTACACTGAAAAAAATCTAGTTTTTCTTACACCTTAATTCAAGTTGGAACAATATTTCTGGATAAAACAGAATTGAGGGACCGGATCGAATAATGGAACGCCCATACGAAATATTTTTTACTTTCAGCCCCTCATTTAACGTACAAGCAACTACAAACAAAGGCCGTCGTTATATGTGTGCTCTGTGAGAGTTCCTTATCAAATTATGAACCGTCGTACACTGCTGTTCATGGTATGCTTTCCATTCTCGTATCGAATTACGTATTCCACTACGTGCTTCGGTACACCTCAGTGGACTCTGACGGGACAATAAGCGTCCCTGCGGTAATTTCAAATGAAAAATTCGACACCAGTAACATGCGCGACACCCGCTTTTTATGTCTGCCATATCCAAGTTGATCTTGGAAGAATGAATAGTTGGAAATCAAGGAACCTCAATCCACAGAAAAATATACATATATAGTTCATTAAGCCACCTTGCGATTCATCTGAGAGCAAAAAATGGAATCAACTTGTTTTCGCGAGTAGCAAAAAAGTGATATTTTTTTAATACAAGAAGATCCCTCTGAAGAAATTCAGCCTCGAAGAGCGGATTGTGCAATCTTGATTCGAGATCAAGAGTAAAAAAAGAAGAACTGAGTTAATATCGTTTAATAACACCGGTTTCGCATATGCAAGATAGGGAGACGAAGATTAACAATTCTAATTTAATAACACATTGATATATGATAATGCTCACGCTGATATTAGTCTGTTTTCAAAATGCGAAGCTAACAATAAGAAAATGCACATACACATGTGTGACACACTAAAATGAGTGTGTATAAAAAAAAACTCGAGTTCATGAATATTAATGACGTGCAGGTCAATTGAGGAGGCGCAACGAGTTCTCAACAAGCCCATCCTTATATGATCAATACATTTACATAAATTTGGCAAACATCGCGTCATGGATTCGTGAGTTTTGAGCTCTTCGCCACTTGGTTATTCGGTCCACAAAGTTAAATTCTCCCACACAGTGGACATCCAACAAGTGTGGGTCAACGTGTGAAGGTCGCTCCCAATCGCATATTTTTCTTTTATTCTGTTGTTTGCATGACGCATTTATCTTCGTTACCTATTTATAATCTAAAATTTTATTTCTGTTTACCAAGCCACACATGTATTATCGCTTCTTATTCCGCTGAAGGGAGATATTTTTATTTTATCGTTAAATAAAAAAGTAAAAACAAAGTTTTATTTTAAAACCAAGACTGGTCTCGTTTTAAGATGCAAAACCTAAAGCATGCCACTCCTATATTTAATACTTTGTTCTTACTTTAATGTTCATGTTATTCTTTTTTATCGAAATGATGACAGATGCAAAATATAAATTAATAATGAACCGAAATATTTGGCACGTAAAGAAAGTTATGATGCCAAATAAAAGAATAAATTAGATTTCTTTATAAAAGATCAAGATAAGAATGTTTCATGGATAAATATCGCCCTGTCGCCTTTAAGGTATCCTTGGGCTCGGTCTCGTGTGGAGGTATACAAGTTCAGGGTCAGCCTTTGATCTCGCCTCTTTCTATCGCTATTACGTATACGGCAAAGGTAAACAAACTGTTTCAAATCATTTTTAATTAAAAATTGCTACGGTAATCTCAACTCATTGATGAAACTTTTGTTTTTGCTCTTGCAACGAGCCGGGTACGTCTGGAATTTTTATTATTGTTAGCCTTTTTTCCTTTAGAAAATGCACACATTTTATAAAATGATCTTACGCAACAGGGAAGATAAAAAAGAAGATTCTAAATGTCCTACAATATCCGAGCCGTCAGGAACCTGTTTTTCTACACACCTCAAAATAACCAAGATACCTTATTCCTGTATTCAAAATATTTTGGCTAGAGACGACTTTCTAGACCAGCATGTCTGATCGGGCGAATCTAAAACTGCTGACAGTCTATTGCAGAATGCAGGGGAGGATGCGTCATCGACTCTGACATTTTCAACTGCGGAGCATTTTAATATTTTTATTAAAAAGTCGCTCGTATAAACCCGGTCGCTTGTAAGTGGTGCCTTCCATGAATTACAAGGATGTTTATCAAAATTGCTCTGCGATTTATAGCGCGCATTTTAATCTCAATTTAGATTTAATTGGCTCTGTATCACGTAAAACCTGATTAACAACTCATTTTTTTCGAAGCATTGGTGAAGGATCGACTAAACGAAAAAGGAAACTCCCTAGTTTTATATTCAAGCAAAATGGTTTGTGGTATTCATCGAAATGGTATTAACGAATATAAATAAACACAGAACCGCTTACATTTTTTAGCTGCTGACTTAAGCATTTTTAAATATTTGTCCTTTTAATACAAATTTAAAACTACCCTTTTTTGATATGTATTCAAGACTCAATCGCAAAAAATTCCTTTTATTAGACATCTTTATAAAAAAATCTTGCGTAATATTGTTAAAAAAAGATTGTTTAATGACAAACTCTGCCTCAATTCTTTTATTTTTTTTAATATGAGACGCATCCTAAGGTCACTTAGCATTTAATTTTCCATACGTAAGCATGATGTCAACTGAGTCTAGATACCACTTGTATGTATGTATTGTATTATCATTACTAGGTAAGCTGACGATTAAACCTTCTCTCTTACGAGGAATGCGTCCACATTATATTTATTAGGTCAAGTTTATCAATATACACAATCAATCAACCTGTCAGGTTTTATTTTTTCATAAATATTTGAGAAAATTTAGTTTAAAAGAAAATTTCAAAATGAAGTTCAAAAATAGATACTGGTCTTAATAAAATACATATCATCAAAGACTGTATTTTTCATTATTTATTCATCTTTCTAATAAATCTGAAAACTAACTCGAATCTAAGATGCTCTTTTATATACACACTTTTGTCAATTTCCTTTTTCTGGATGCAAAGCCGGGAGCGAGAGGCCATAAACACATTCAGAACTTTTCAAGCTGTTTTCTACTTAAAGTTTTATTTCTTACTTCCAAACAGTTCTTCAAAATTCAATCTCGAATCTCCTTTAAAGTCCTCAGACTTCTGCGATAAAATGCACTGAAAAACTGTTTGGCTTTCTGAGTAAAATCTTCTCATGTTATATCAAAATTATATCAAAATCCCAGTTAACTTGAATTGAAAATGTAAAAAAATCCCTTCGTGAACAAAGAAACGATGATTTTCATAATTTCCAAAGCTGTCAACAAATGCGACAAAGCTATAAAATATTTGCTTGGGATAAATTTCTTTTTCCAAATGTCACATTTGAATGGAAAATTGACATGTTTACCGCGCAAGCTGCACCGAAACTACTGTCGCATGTGTCACCCCCGTCGCAGTTTCCCGTCGAATGAAGCATCGCGCTATTTTGGGGTTCGAATTTATTCAACGAGTTTTTTTCGCGCCATCTCAACCCCAGGACAGCAATGGACGTTTTCAGAGCCGCAATGCGACCTATAAATTCTCTTCTTGCTTGCCATTGTGCCAAGGGGTTGTTTCGACCCCATGCGTATAACTACGAAACGGTTCACGGTCGCCCAACGTGGTGTTTTAACCAGAAATAAATTGTGCCGAAATACTTGAGACTTTTAGGAAAAAGATTCGCGATGTCTTTCACTGTAATCCGTACCTTCAGCGTTTTCGAAGTCTATATACATAGACTCGTATATATGTACCATGTATATGTACTTGGTATAGGTTTTAGCCCAAATTTATACCATATATCATTTCAAAAGGAACAAATATTTTGGAATCCTTCAATTTTTTAAATTTAAGTCAAAATGTTTTGTTATATATGTGTATATGATATCATTCCACTCAATTGCTTTCTTATCGCTTACAAATACGATGGTTCTTTCCAGGACCTGAGTTCTTCGGCACCCTAAATTTTTATCCCTTTTTTCCTTCAAGACGCTTCCCTCTAGTACAATTCGTCATCTTCGCCGTCAAGACGAACCCAGTCATTGATATTTTATTTTACTATAATACATGCTTTACTTTTTTATTAATTCTGCTACTACACCCTTAGCCGAGGGATTGACGAATTATGAATTACACGTTTGCACAGAAATCTACTGACTTTTACAGAAATATCTGAATTAACTTCAAGACGCTTAAAGTCATTTGAAGTCACTTAGTCCCTAGAAGTCCCTTGAAGTAGTTGGAAAATCTTCACTCGGTTTTTTAATGATTCTAATGATTGGTAGCGCAGCTCAAGTTCCCCACGAATTATCAAGAGTAAAACTTGAAAAAAAATCTAATCATCATAAAGAATGATATTCAAATGGAGAACTAAGAATCTATACTGATTCCCACGTGAATGGGTTCTGAGACGCACATAATCGCCCTGAGTGTATTGCGGTGTATATTCGTTCGACGTAGCTGACCTTGAAGGATGCAACAGCGCCTCATCGTGGCCCTGAGAGCTTGGTGGCCACGGTCAAGGCTACATACGCGGGACCCTTTTGCAAACCGGTGTTCCGCCATAGCAGCAACTCACCAACTCAGCTTCGAACACCACCTAAAACTCCCCCTTTTTAGTCGTATCGCCTACAGCTTGCATTTCGCAAGTTAAGTGCACGTGCACTCAGCTCAGGACCGGCCCAAAGTACTACTTTGCGAGCTTCTTGGACCCGCATAACAAAAACCCCTAGCAGTCACTTTGCCTTTATTCTTATTCCCGTCTCAGAATCCGGTTTCGGCTTTAAAAATCGAAGCAAGGTCGACTAGTTGTCTCTCCCCTCGAGAATCTGATGTCCAACCCTCCTTGTTGGAATTAAGAAGGAAGAAGGGCAGAGCCACAATAAAAATTGAAAAATGGATCATCTCTCTATCATGTTAAAATAGTTCGCGCGTTAGAAATCGTCAGGAAGAGATCATCATTCTTTATACTTGTCATTCTTCCCCTAGTTTAACGACAAACTCGTTGAAAACGATACTTTTTTTTAAGATTGAGTTGTTCACGAGACTTTTTTTTCCCTCCTCAATGATGTAGAAATTGTACCAGTAATTTTATAAATCGCTTCTAGTTTTTATCAGAAAGTACTTGAACCATTTTTTTTTCGAGAAGAGATTCAATAAACCTTGAAGAGCTTGAAAGGTATTTTTCCGAGAACAAGGGAAAACTCGTTTATTTCGGAAATTTGCAACGTTATTAAATTACCACCAACCCCTCGCCACAAGATCTGGAGAGAAATTAAATTCCAAAGAAAATTTTATTCTGACCCTTATATCTTAAATCTTACAAAATTGTAGTGAAAATGAAGGAAGAAATACCTATATATATGATCAGCAAAACCTTGACCTTGAGACTTTAGAGACAGAATTTAAGCAAGGAAAAACGACTTTTATGATCCCAAATCAGAAGAAAACAGAGTGAATACTGTAATAGATTAGATTTGAATCTAATGTTCACAAAGAATCCAGGGTGCGTCGCTTTAATCTTTATAGGTTTAAGAACTTGTTTTCGATCCTACATGTAAGTCGTAGGTCTTACGGACTCCGTTGAAGCGTGCAGAAAAGATCTTGTTGGATCGAAGGAGTGTACGACAAACAGAAATAGGACAGGTTTCCGAGGCAAGATCTAAATATAGAATAAAGAGTGTCGTCTGCTATGGGTGGGGCAAAACCAACATGTACCACACACTGTGGTCACAATTCTCCATTTGCCCACGGTCTAGCACAACTTACCATACTTCGTCAGCTTCTCTATAACAACGTATATCGTATAGCACAACCTACGCACCTCCGAGCCCCGAGGTACAAACCTACGTTCATTCATTCGTGCGTGAACACGTAGAGTAGCGTAAAGATTCTCATCAAATGTGAATCTCTAGGCGCTATGAAACTTAAAGATGTATTGTGAATCATGCCGGAAGCTCTTAAGCCATCAATAAAATACAAGATGCTCAGTTTTCAAAAAACATTAACTACGAGTCAGAATAATACTTATTTTTTAGTTTATCGGAAGATTAAATAGACATTTGAAGATATTTACTAATTGGAGATACACCTATAATATAAGTCTAATTAATATACGTATTGATCTTTGAAAAACTAATCTCAAATTCCCTCTCTCATTTATAATTAAAATGCGCGAGTTAAGTTTACACAGTCGGAAACTTACTTATTATCACCAAAGAATAATTTAATATAATTTGTAAATTAGATAAACAAGCCTCTCGATATTCAAACTGACTAAACATTGAAAATATTAAAATCATTGAAAATTTTCAAAAATACTTTGATTTTAAATTATTTAAAATTCTCTGAAATTTTTGGAATCCTATACTATGCTATACATATAGTAAATTCACATTACACCAAAAAGAAGAGTGAAGCCTTTTTAGAGCTACCTATCGTGGGAACTCTGGTATTGGATTACGTAATAGAATGGATGTGACCTTGAAAGGCCTGACACGAAAAACATAAACATGGTCTGTGACAATCACAAGAAGCGTATCGAAGGAGAATACGAAATTACATACTCCGGGACATTCTTAAATTCGAGCTCACAATAATTGTCTTATATTCATGAATTAAAAATAATATACCCAGCAATTGAACTGAAGAGTATGAAATTATTGTAGGAAGTTTTGTGAATGAAATCATGTTGTTGAAATTCTGAATATTCAACTGAACGAATTTTTATATTGATTGTATTGTAAGCTAGAATTTAAATGGCTTTAAAATAATGATTCATTTACATTCAAAATAATTTTGTATGAAAAAACTTGTAGTGCATATTTTTCTTTTTAGTTGGAACAATATTTCAGAATAGAGTTGGGAGAAAATATTTCGTTCATTTGAATATTTAAAACTTTTGGTACATAATAAAATCTGAAACGATAACCAGAACAGCAAACATTCAAATAAAACTACAAATATATTGTCTGAAAGACTGTAAAAAAAACTTACAATTAAAAATTGTAACTGAAGTGACGGTTGTAACTTCCAATCGGTCAAAATAATTATATAATTCGATGGGTTACAAACATAAATCGAAAAGCAATTGAGAACTTGATAAACAAGAACAAATTTGGAAACGAGAAGACTGCGAAAAATAGTATAAAGAAGGATACATTTAATGGACGCTCCAAAACTCAAAAATGATTTATAAACTTTCTAACTTCTATAA
This sequence comes from Synergus umbraculus, assembly GCA_900474325.1. NCBI lineage: Eukaryota > Metazoa > Arthropoda > Insecta > Hymenoptera > Cynipidae > Synergus > Synergus umbraculus. The sequence continues at coordinate 31,923 of UCOK01008649.1, forward strand.
TTTATTTTTTGGAAACGGATAATTAATGAAATGTAAATAACGTAATGTGATTAAAAAATTATCAAGTAAATTATTTTATCTTCAAAAATTTTTAAGTAGTATAAATATTCTTTTCAACGTTATGAATTTATGAATCATAAAATTAAAAATTTTACTCAAGAAAAGAGCCTTCTGCGACGACAAATTTATATTTCCATGTAAAGAATGTCATAAGTATATAGCAATTTCCTAGAATAATTTGACTTTCAGGTATTAGAAGAAACCTTCCTTTTAATTTCTGAATTTGTATTCACGAATCTCGGACTTCGGTCAAACATTCAGACTATGTATTTTCTCAATTGAATTACCGGTATTGGAAAAGTTTAATTTATTTAAATAACTCGGAAATCATCCCCACCTTCATACAAAATTTAATTGTTTAAATAACTATATTTCCCAGAATGAGAATAAAAACAAAACAGCAACAACTCGAAAAAAATGTCCATCATTTCCTTTTTTCCAAAAATTAAAACTCCGTACCCTATTCGATTTAAATATTTCAAACTAAAAACCGTAACTGAGATTAACCTGATTATTATCAAAAATCGAGGGACATTTGCTTATTTTGTGTAACCTTCCCTGTTCAAACATAAGAAATATGACAGTTGGACAGGTTACAATCAGCAAGAACTTTACGAAGAATCAAAACAAAAGTAAGATTTAACAAAAGAATATTAACAAAACAAAACAGGTACAAGTTAAACTTGGAATTGATTTTATGTAATTAATAATGCGATTATTACATAAAACGTCGAATTTGCAAGTGGAATTCCTAACCAAACAAAGTAGAAACTGCATCCACAAAGTGAGGTTAACTCCAAACTACTACTAAAATCTGCTCACCGGTCTGTTTAAAAACTACCAACAAAGTCGAGATAAAGGAATAAAAGTGAGAAAAACTTACCGAATCCTGTCACCAAAAAATTCAACCTTGCTCTTCTTCTTGACAAGTGCCTGAGGTTGATGAAGAGGACTGACGCTGGGTTCGCTGGTAGCTGGTGGTGAGCTGGAGCCAGTACTCGACGATAAAGAGCCAGCTCTTCCTCTGCCATTTTCAATAATCTGCATGTCAGTTCCTCGATTTCCTCCATTTGCATGGCCTCCATGACCTGGTGGTCCAGCCGAAACCGAAAGACTTGGCCTCGTGTTCTGCCTGTTCCTGCGTTTCTTTTTCTTCGCCTCGTTGTCATCCTGGCGATTTCCCGGTACGTTATTGACCCCCGGTGGCATCCAGTCCAAATCTTTTTTCAGATGTCCTCGTCCACAACGACATCCACAAGCCTTGAATGCCAAATCGTAGCCCTTCTTCGTCCAGAGATTTTGATGACGTTGACGTTCGGACCAGCTTCTGGCACGTCCACAACTCTTCAAATAAGTCAACACCGTCTGCTCCCAGGCGTCAAAACACTCGCGGTGCATAAACTGACCTACCGGGCAACTGTCGTTGTTACATGTCACCTTCACCACGTCCTGGAGCGATGTCATTCGAATCAAAGCATCTCCTCGGAGACATTCCCCCGTTGGAGTGCAACAACGAGTCGTGTTGGAATTGTGACCGTTGCCAATCAAATTCTCCATCGCGTCTGGATTTATGCTGGTCCCTGCTTCGAACAAACCTCCTCCGTTAGTGTGACGCCTCGGGGCCATCCCTTCCGAAAACCCCCCCAGTCTCAACACTCTTCGAGAACTTTCTCGCTCTGAACTCGATTTGAAATTCCCAAATTGTACAATTCGAAAATTTCACGAGAAAAGCACTATTCCATTTCTCCCTGGGTTCTATAACTTGACAACAATGTCCACAAACCACGTGTCGGAAACACTAGAGAATCAACCTCAGTCTCGAATCCACGTATCATCAACGGAAATTCAAAAAAGGAAGGTTCATTTCGCGCACACACCAAGTCACGAGATGTCACTTTGAAGGTCCGTTTTCGGAACGAAACACTTATCAACTGCACGCCAGAGGTATTCGGCGGATACTGCGAGTGTCAGGGTCACCACCGCAGCGCGCGGGACGTAGAGCGGCTGCGGGGTAATTCCGATCGAAACCACTAGGTCCTCTCTATTCTCTTTGTCTCGCCTTACTCACGAGTTTGGCTCTCCTGATGTGTTGCGATTGTTTTGAGAGCATGTGAATCACGAAGCCGGCTTTTGCCTTTTGTCCAAGTCCCTCACAAAACGATAGTACTCGCTCTCACGTAGGGTGCACCAGTCACACTGATGTGAGAGTAGTGGCAGCGTGCCGGCTCAAGGCTCGGCGCGGGCGAACGCGAAAGTGAGGCTCCATTGGGTGAAAGCGAAAGCAGTGGTGGGGGTCACGGCTAGCGCGCCAATCGATGCGCGCCATTCTCGTCCCTCCGACGAAACAAGCGACGGTTTCTCTCTCTCGGCAAATAGAATGGTGTGTCTCTTTCCAGCTCCCGCTGTGCTGGTCTTATCGAACTTCTTTGTCGCACCAGTTAAGTCTCGCGTCGCGTACGAAATATACAAGTCGTGTGTGGATGGCTTTTGTGTATTTGGATGTGTAGGGATTGTGATGTGGATGTTTAAGTGCGTTTACGTCTAGGTTTGGTGATGAGGTGCGTCTGCACGCGAGGAGTCTCGTGAGGTGCGTTTCCTCATATGAAACTGGGATAGGACGTAAATAATGTAAATAGAGCTGCAGAATGCAGTTTCCAAGGATGTTTCGAGTGGATCTTTTCAGATTTAGGGATGCAAGGTTGGTTTTAATTGCTTTCTATTTACTTTTTCGGGACTGCAGATTCTTATACAGGGTGAGCGGGCGACAATGGCGACAGGTTAGGTAAATAGACCGGCAATCGACAAATGCATTTTTGGAGCATTTTAAAGGTGATGCAAATGCAGTTTAAAGATGATTGGAATGTTTAATAATCGAAATCGATATACGCCTTAACTTGTCGTGTCTTATTTGTTCCTCTTATCTTATCGGGAAAATTAATTTCTAGTATTTTTTGAATCATATCAAGTTCTAGTATCGCCATTTTGAAATTTTTCCAAAATGGCGTGTAACTTGAGGCCTAGCTCCAAAATTCAGACTGTAAAAAGGTAAAAAACAAAAGTTAAAAGTTAAAAGAGATCTGTATTCGCTTTGAACTCGCACGTACGCCTTTTGTTTCGAGGAAATAGAAACTGGGAACGAGGGCACGTTTTTTGAGACATAAATATTTACGTTTTCTATATATATACAGTAGCTAGAAACATTTCTCTTTAGTTCTAGTCCAACGATGTTTGATTGCCAATCGATCAATGAACTTTGTCGATCTCATAAAATCTATATTCCTGTGTTTAGAAGATTAATTTTCTCTAAGATTAAAGGTTTAAGTTCTAATCTTAAAATTCTATCTATTATTCAACAATATTATGACTATGTAAATATATTTTAACTTTGTAGACATACTCGCTTTCAAAATAGAAGTCTGGTCACAGAGCCAAGAAATGTTTAAGACATTTTTTCTCGCATTTTTTCGTATGTCATTTGTATTTGAAAAATAAGCATCACCTATAGAGGGAAAAATATCTATTTACAAGATTTGTTAACTAAAATAAAGAAATCAAATTTTTAGCTTATAACGTGGATCCACCGCCCTTAAACTCCAATTTTACAAAATGAAATATATATAATAATCAATTATTTTGAAGTTAAAGGCTATTAATTTGTAGATGAAAAATTTGATTCAGCATAATTTTTGAATTCAAGCACAGCTTAGGGAAAAATGAAATGAAATACATTGCCATGATAAAAAACTTTTACGTATAATTTTTCCATAACCCGTTCGGTGACGTTAGTATTATAGCGAGCAAGAGGCTTGCGCGACATCCCATAGGATCTAAATTGCAGGGTAGGCCTGACTAAATTTGGCCCAAGGTCGCTGGTACTTACACGACCACATTTCAACCTCTTTTTTTTATTTTATTTTTCAAGTCGCTCGACCCAACTTCGACAGTCGAGTGCCGAGCGACAACTTATTTATCGTGAAACGTAAAGTTACACTATATACGTTCCCTCTTGGGTTTCATAAACATGGTCGTATTTGTGGCACACTACGTAAATATTTTAAAAATGTATCCCGATTTGCATTTAGTCATCGACAAATTTTATGGAGTAAGCCGAGAAGTTAAATAATGTATTTTTTCGCGTAATTATTAGCTTGGAATAATATTTTTGATCACGAATGACAACATTCCAAGAAATTTTTAATAATAATAAAATATTTTAAAAGATCTTTGAAAGATTTTAAAAAATTTCAAAACAATTCAGAAGTTTCAAGAATTTTAAATTTCAAATCTGTTTATTTCTCTTTAAATCTACTGATTTCTATTACATAAAATCTTTGGACATTTTTTGATATTTATTAAATTCTTTTTGAATTCACTTTATATATTATTTTTTAAATAAGTTTAAAATAGGTCATGCCTCCACCTATTATAAATATCAAAAGATACCGAATGCCAGATCGTGTCGGACTGAATTATCTACCCTTGCTCCCGTCTACCCCCTAGATTTCCGTTGACATCCTCAATGCATTATATACGCGTGTCTATCATGCAAAATAATGCGTGTCATCATTTGTGTACAGTGTGTATCGACGCGTGTTTTTTACAAACAGAGTCATCAGATACGACAAGTTTACTTAGGAGCTATATAGACTCGCTGACTTCACCGAATTGTGGTAATGTCAATGGCCTTTATTAATAACTGCAGCTGCAAAAATGAATCGTGTTTTCTTGTTACCGTGTATACCTGCTCTTATGTTTTCATTTACATCAGAATGAACATTCAGTTTTCGAAATTACACACTATATATTAAAATTATAATGCCAGTATAGGCAAAAGGCATATAAACCTTTCATATACCTGTATTAAATTTAGAATTATTTTCCGGACGTTTAATTTCGCAGGATAATTTCAGCTCTGTTTACATAATATTTATTTTTATTTTCTTTTTTCCGAGAGTTTTTCATTGATTTTTGATTTTGTAATACAAATGTAAAGTGTTTTCGTTTTTCTTTCTGACCCGCATATTATGTAATCTCAAATCCGTAATCTGCATCTGGAAGAAATTCGTGAAAAACACAAACAAAACATTTAGTATCTTTCTTGCGTTATTTCTTATCAAGCCTCTTTTATCTTTATAAAAATACAAGCTGAGCTATCAAATTATGCGTGTTATTATTCTTTTAATATGCTTTTATCAAGTATATTGGCTGCTATAATTGTCTCGAAGGTCAAACCGAACACAGATCAGCAAAAACGTAATTTCCTTTTTATAAACAAAACATACTATTCATGTGAATGAAATAAAGTTTTTTAAATTATGAAATTGAAAATTAAGAAAACTGTAGGAATACATTTACTTACAATTATAGCACTCTTTATATCGATTGCACTTTTTCACTGAATTCTTTTTTTTTCTTTTTTTAACGTAAATTTTGTGACGCAAGTTGCAAGGTGTGTATAAATAGTAACCGTAAATAAAACATTCATGTCATGCTATAAAGCGTCGAGAATCTTGTTTTGGTAATATAATTTGACATTCAAACTCATGAAGTAAATCATTTACATTTACAGTCGAAATAACGCTTGTCCGATAATTAATGAAAATGAGTTAATTAATTTTTTGACGCTACGAAAAGATTAATATATTGAGGAAACATTGCAGTTTATTTTTAACTGTTTTTAAAATCGAGATATGGATAAACTTTCGAAAAGCACAAATCGTTAAATCGATTTATCGTGTTTTGACTTGGAAACTTTGCCATTTGAGAGTGTTTTCATTATCATATTCGTAATCATTACCCCAAAATATGTATCACGGAGTTTCAAATTAATCTAAGTTATATTCTCTTTTCGGAACAAAGAAAAAAAAACTTTTCTATATATCTTTTTTTTCACAACGTACTTTCTTCCGTCCTTAACCAAAATCCCAAGCGTCCCTTTCGCGCATCGTTTGTTTTTTCCAATGGGTCTCACCCCTTCCCCTTCGATCGGGTCACATCCAGGATTGTTGTTCCTTCTGAAAAAATGTGATCCGATGCCCAACGAAAATTCCCACGAATTACAATCTACAACCTTTCTTTTCTCATCACTGATTTTGTTTACCTGCTTGCGGTTTACTAAACTTACCGATCAGAGTTGTGGGACTATATCGTGTTTTTCGATGATTATTTAAATTATCTTTTTAATAATATCAAAGATAAATTTTTTTATTTCATAAAGATTAAAAGATATAAAAATTCTGTTTAAAATTAGCTCAGTCTGAAGTTCTTTCAAAAGAACAAAATATAAAATCTGACAGAGTTCTCGAAACTCAAAAGAAAGGATAAAAGTGCTCTTATCAGCCCTATTGATAAAACAAATATATCAAGATGAGTAAAATAAATACATATTTTCGATAAGGCGCTCAATATAGAATCTCAAGTGTTTCTTTATATAAGTGGCATATTAAATTTGCATATTAATGATTTAAATGTTTAAGATTTTATTCTAGATTGAAATGTTTCAGAAATGCAAAATTTTACATTGAAAGGCTAGTATTTAAACATATATCTTTAGTCCAATTAATGCCATTATATGGAGCTTTGAACCACACTTTTCATAATTAAGGAGATAAAATGACACGATCGAGAATCTCGTCTCACTTCGTCTCGTTCTTGTCTCGTTTTGGGTTCTGAAATGACATTAAAACCACTATTCAAGGAACTAAAATGTCATATGTGCACTTCAGCACACGCTTTTGTCAACAATTTATGCTTATGATAACTTTTTCAAATTTTATTTTAAAATATCTTTATCTTCAATAATTTAATTTTAATAAAATACCTGAAAATCCTTCGAAATTCTTTAAAATCATTCAAAGACTTTAAAAAAAGCTTATTCGATACAATCGCAACCTCTTTTTTATGGTAGGATATATTTATCCATGGATATAAATCGAGTTGGGATTGTCATTGGAAACGGTTTATACAAAGGATATCGCTGTTTATCGACTAGTGTAAATATTGCAATAAGAGCCAAGTATAACGGAATTCAGGTCAGTCGGTTGCAGAATTTATATCGAAGGTAACACGAATCTTAGGGGAGCTTGAAACTGGGATACTCCCGTTGTCGAAACGAGGCTTGGATGGATAATCCGTGGTCCTTGAGAGGGTCCGGATGAAAAAGTTGTTTTGATCGTTTCGGGTTTCTAGGACGGTAACCATGAATGAGCCGTTCTACGGTACATATAGGGTTAAAAAGGGACGCGTTCATGCGTATATGCTGAACCAATGTTATAGCGGCGCTAAATTTCTTCAAACAGAATGCGAGAGATAAAATTTCTATGGGGATATGAATCTCATTTTCGCAATGTTAAAAAAAAAAAAACGGAAAAACCGTCATTTTTATGCCATAAATGGTGACAGCGATGGGATTCATGCTACAATTGAAAGGATTTAGGGTAATAAATGATTTCGCTCTCAGATTGAGGAAAATCGGGGTAATTTTGAGCAAAAATGCAGTGATGTGGCAAGAGGAGGGCGGAATTTTAAGGTAAATGGTACAAGACCCTTGTTGGCAGAAATAATAAAGGGAAAGGGGTTGGTTGGCTCGTTCGCTTGAAGCATCAGCTACGCCCTGTAATTTTCGATCCCATAGTATAGTATGAAGGTTCACATTGCGTTAGGAGTGCGATGGTGGATTTTGCCGTGGAAAATTCAGGAAAGCGGGCTCTCTGGATAAAAGCTGGTTGCAAGAGGGAACAGAAAGCATGCGCAAACTGAAACCGAAAGTGTACGCCCACTTGGCATTGCCGCCCCTGAACCTAGACCCCTACGTTTCGAACCCTCGTTTTCCACTCCCACCCCATGGTCAACCCGGTGCTCCCAACCTTCAGAATCCATCCCCCTAACCCATACCACCCACCATGCCTACTATGCCGGCTGCTGTACTTTGCTCTGGTGCTTGCACGAGTTTCCACGTACAACCCTCGCCAAAGCTCATGCGATTTTTGTATCTCGCTTCACCGATCGAGTAGGACGACATTTTGAAGCGCCTCAATTTTAACGAATTTTGCTCTATTATTTTATTATTTATGATTTCCTTTATATCAATTAAATATTGAACTTGCTGTTATATTGACAAAGACTCGCGATAAAAGTGAGAGTAAATTTATGTATGTAATTATATATTTTGAAAGAACCAATTTAAAAATATTATCTATTGAATATATAGCTCCAACTGAACTTTTCCAAATCATGATTCATTATACCAATTCAGAATATCAGATATATTATAAATGGATGTTATTGGTTTATTTATCATAATGAGCACTTTTTAACAGAACTAATGAGGCCTTCTGCTCCGATATTATGAAATTCTGGAAAAAAAGAAACCTTCGACGGACCCTCCTTCATGTGTATCAGTTTCTTTATTATGCGTGATATAATTGTATGTGTGCATATATATATGCCTTAGCTGAAATAAATAAAAGCGATGCCCATGAAACGGTTTCGGTTACGCAACAAACCAATTTCAGGATCCCTTTTTGTGCCGCGGATAAATTATTATTTAATACATGATACTGTGCTCTACTACGCCGCATCGTAAACATAACATAACTCAATTGCCGCAACATGCCGCCCAAATGGCCCGACAATAATATGGTATACAAAACACATAATATCGCGGTCTTTCCAGATTATTGGACCTCTATATACACTTTTCACTATACTTTTATTAGATGGGAATTTAACGTTCTTAGAAATTATAATTCGTTAAGCATCAGGTTATACTTTAAATCTTCTTGCACAAAGAATTAAACCTGTGTAAGGAAATAAAACAGCAGGCGTAAATTTTCTTTATGTATAATTTAATGAATGTGTTCACATTTTTTTATGCTCTTAAAGTAACTGGAAAGTATCACAGAAACAAAATTGAAGGAACTTTATCGTTTCCGTTGATCAATTATACCTTAGCAAAAGGTCCGATTTAAATGGCATGTTGTCGAGTTAAGTAAAAGTCGGTTCTACGCCGATATTCTTAAAGACATTGAGACCATCAAGAAATATAGAATGAAGGCTCACCGATGGAAGGTGAGAGTTCACAAGGGAAAGTAAACTGTATAGGTTCACTCTGAAAAAAATGGAATATAATTACAATGTCATTCTTCATTTCAAAGTTGAAGCAACAAAAAACAAACGAAAAATATTTATATGTTGGGTGAAAGTTGATTGAGTTGATCACTCCAATTTAATCCTTAATCCTTATGATGTCATTTGGACGCGGATTATTTTCAGTTTCTTTTTAAAAAAAATAAAAATGCATAAATGAAGGCCTTTTATATAAAAATAATTAAAGTCCAACCGGTTCTAATATCAAAATACGAAACTGTCCACTATATACAAAGGAAATCATTCTCTTTCTTTTAATTCGTTTTTATTGGACGTGAGGTCTTTAATTTCGAATGGAGTATAAAAAAAGTTGTGCAAAAAATTCTAGTTAAACGAAGTGGCTCATTTTTACCGGAAAAATTAGTCACTCAAAGTTCCGCCACATTCTAAACGATTATCATATATACCATTACCGTGTACATAATTAGTAAACGCGAATAGGGTCATAAATTCTCCCCTTGATTAATTTTTATATATTTTAAGTTTACTTATAAGGAATTAGTCTGGAAGTAAAGAATCGTAAATTTATTAAATTATCAAAAACGCTCATCTGCAATAAATCTATGGCTTCACTTGCTACTCAGTTCAGTGTGCGTTTTGTGTAAATTACGCAGATAAAAATTCTTTTGTTTATTTATCTTTATGCTTATATGAAGTGTTGAGGAAAAGTTATTGCAAAAAATAAATGAGTTTCTTCAGTGCAATTACGTTTAGGGAAAACAATCCAGTTATTCAAAGAATTTATTTTGACAAGTGAATTGTTGTCAAAATTGTTACGTAAACATTTTTTTAGTACACTGAACTCAAAGATTGGCAAATTCGTGAAATGGAATCGCGTCATTTTGCTCAACGTTCATAGCCATCGTTAGCTAATGTAATACTATGAATAGCATACCGACATGCAGTTGCATAAAACTAGTGGATACATTGACCCTAAGCGTTACGTAACTTGTGCTAATGCCAGCTATCAACGAAACGATAACGCTACGGCTACCGCTCAATAGTTGGCGATAGCATACGCATGCACATGCATACCCATGCACTATAATAGTACATAATAGTCTATGAAGCGATCGCGCGAAACTTATCTTTTGGCCGCGTCCATTGACTTCCATGATATAATATTGTTTATTACCATTACAATTCCTGTCTTCTCTATTATATTGCAAAGACCCATACAGATCTGTGATAATATTCTTCTATTCAAGTTCTCTTTTTGCAAAAATCTATATTTGGACGTATAACTTAAGAATCTAAGCTGTTTCATTGGTGAAAATTTATTTTTAGAAAAAATTAGTTAATCTTGCAGATTGTTACAGAATCTGGAACGCCTGGAATTCACTTTTCACATTTCTTCGAATTTTTTTCCATTCCTTTCAAAACTTGTAGGATCTTTTGATTTCCCTTAAACTCTTTCGTATTCTTTTTAATTATTTAAATTAATTTTAATTCGTTCAATTGATTGATTTCGAATTCCTCTGAAAATTTTTTGCTACTGATTCTGAAGTTTTCTAATGCCGGAAAATAGGCGATAACCTAATCCTCTGTTCGAGATACATATCAAATATCTTATATATATAAGATTAAAAAGTATACTTTTTCACATTGTCAGTGCATGCGTTTTGTCCTCATGCTAATTTGAAGTTAAGCTTCTTACGTAATGAAAAGCACCAGGCGTAAGTCTCGGAAACTGTCAATCTCTAGTTGCTTGTGTAGATTATATTGTAAAATTGTTTTTCCATTCTTGTTCTTGTTAAAGTATTATTGAGTCTTGATCATGGAAGTTATATTTGTTGCTCTGGTCTCTTCTGATAAAATTATTCTTACTTATAAACGACTCGTTTTATAAAATCTCACTATTATTTAATTATTATAGTTGCGTTATTTTCAAACAAATTTTTAGTACTTTTCTGTATCGAGTGAATAAATGTAACGTCATAAACACGGATTTATCGGAGATGGATATATAGTCTGTGATCATAAATTTGAATTGAAGTTTATAGAAAAGCACAAAAGCCGAACATAAAATTATTTTATTATCTATTAATATTTTATTTTTATGATGTTCCATATCTGTTAACGAAGGCGAAAACTAGGTTACCCTTGGGGGAATCCTGAAATAAATTCAAATCCTCTTCGTGTCACCGGTCAATGCAACTGAATACACTCTCTCTCTCACATTACAATACCAAACGCTCTATTGTACTGAAAATGTCATTCAGAAACTAGTACAGTTGAAAAGATATGTGCCCAATCTTGATCCCTTTGTAATATGCATCTGCGGTGCGAATAACCCAGAGTAATTCTCAGGGTTTTGTTTCATGATAATCAAAATGAAAGCAGAAAGTATTTTGATAAATCTCTTTTAAAAATTTAAAAAAAAAACGATAACGTTTTTTTTCAATTTCCTGGAATTTTAGAGGTATTTTCCAATTGGTCATTCTGTCAACATGCATCGTTTGTCACGTAATGCGATTACTTAAATGAATACTTACTATTTTGTTACATAACACGAGCTCTGAAAGTGACGGTGAATTTATTTAACATTTTCTTAATTATTTTAATTTTCATCATTTTGACCCCTTTTATCTTTAAATCGTCCTTTTAATTCTCTTTTCGAATAGATTAAAAACTTGAGCCTTCTTTAAACAAAGCCTTCTAGCTTAATACTTACATCATTAGCGTTGAGAGGCAAGTTGTCATTACTAAACTACGTTTTTCATTATTCAATTTCACCCTATTCACAATCCTCTTATCGATAAGCCTATTTACCGATTCAAATTTGCCTACTGTTCGTTTCTTCTTCACTCTTTCCGAGAATTCTTCTAGTCCTGTAGATTATAATTAGCTAAATATGTATACATATCGTTCGTTTACTTAGTTATTTTCTTAAAAGATATCTTTTGGAATGTTAATAGAAATCTTATAAATATAAACTTTAGATATTATAATGCTATTCGTATTAATTAGTATTTCATGAACATATATTTTCTCAAAGTATAATTACGACTAACTTACGGGAAAAATTAAGATACCACAACTTTAAAGTAAACAAATCATTTGCATATTTATTTTTAGAGTGTTAATTGAACAAGTACAATATCCATAATAAATAATAGTATAAGTTGCATTTTAAATCTGCATATTTTACACTTAACATGCCACACTCTTTATTTCAAATCTAACTCCAATTGCAATGCTCTAAAAAGAATAAAAGGAAATTTGAAAAATATTAATTGGGTTGTAAGAAAATCGTCATTAAATAAAACATTTAATCATTTTTTTAAAGTAAAGTATTAATTTTATATTAAGCATTACATGAAGCTCGTACCTTAGATTGATAAAATAATCATTTTCTAAACTTGAATTAATTAGAATAAAATCTCTCTGAATTTTTGCTACGTCTCATTTTGTAATCACATTGAAATTCCAAGTAAGGAATGGGCATGACAGTTTTTCCCACCTATGTCGTTGACTATTGCGATTAGATATCCTAAGTGCATAGGATTGTAATTAGCGAACAATGACCCCGCGTCAGTGCCAACTTGAGAGAGAAGTCCAGCGCCTTTCGCAACGCCTCCTCATATATGTAAACCTACCTTTTGCGGCTCCAATTCTCAGATAAATGTGGGTCACGCAGGTAGAAGAAATTCAAATGCTGCTCAGCGGAGTTTAAACTCCTTATTTTGATTCTAGATTTCTAAAGATTGTGAGCGTTCAAATTTTTCCTTGAAATTTGTAAAATGCCTTGAAATCTTTTTAATTCTTTGGAAATCATTAATAGAAACTTAAAAATACCATAGGATTCCTAGTAATCCCTTTCTCCTATCGAAAACTCTGTGAAAGTCAAGGAAAATTACGATAATTAATTTTTTCCGTGTAACGCGATTATACAATTCGCAGTCAGTGCCAGGGACGTTTGAAATAAACTTGATCTCTCCAAATCCAAATTGCAAAAGTTCGTTAAATATCGTTGACGATTTTCAATCATATCGGAACACGTTCGCCGATCGGTCTCACGCAGATAAAAGAAATGTAAGGTTTTACGAGCTCGTAAAATCGAATATAGGGTCACGAGAAAAAGAAAAAAGTCAGAGAGGAGAAAAGGGAGGGGTACACCACGGATCACGTATAAGAAACGTGGAACAATTTAAGCAGGGGCGGATAGGGCCCACTGGAACAGCCAGAACAATGATTCCTTTTTTGGCCGGGTGCGGGTCAAAGTAATAATAAAGAATTAACCCAAATCAGAGGTTCAAAAAATTTTAATATCCATTTCTTTGCCAAAAAAATACATATTTACTATTAATAAATCTTTCTCAAAAATATTTTTTATAGACAGTTATTCAGAGTCTTTGGGAAATGATTATGAATAAAATTACTTAATGTTTGGCGGCATAAAAATTTTAAAAATAGAGCGGGATATATCGGAAACTGGCCTTACAAAAAAGCTTTTGTGAATTTCAAGATGTATTGTTCAAAGTACAAAGAAATTGGTCCAGGACCGCTTTTCAATTGAATTGAAGTGCTTACAGCCCCTGAAAGCAGGTTATCTTACTGGTTCCCCAATTGGCGAATCGCAACCGCGCATGCGTATTAAACCTACGTAAACTGAACGGCTGCAATGAACAAGCCTGAGGTTTGTTTTGGTTTTTAGAACTAGGCCGGCGGGTCATTGGCCGACGGTGGCTCATTCTTTCTCTCTCTCCTCTCTACTCTATGATTTTTTATCTCCCTCTCTCTTTCTCTCTCTTCTCTCTCTTTTCCTACTCGACTTGGGTTACGTCTAGTTCATACCTACAAGTCTCATGTATCACGAATACGTACCACAATTTACAAACACGAATGTAAACTGAACGATCCAGTGCATGGAACTTTGTATATTATAGTGTCCACTGAAAAAAAATCGAAAAATTTAATTGAAATTTACGGTGTAGCTCACCCACCACCAATACAATGCAAAATTCGCATGCCATATTCAAATAATTCCATTATATTAAGCACGGCTAGCTGGTTAGTTAAATAAAATAGGCATTTTATTCACAAAATCGGACTTGCTGATCCTCTAAATAGTAAATACTTCATTAAATTCTCCCAAAAAAAGAGGGGATACGGTAGGGATGTATGTAAATTATTTTGAAGTATTTTTTTTTACACCGAGTAGATAGGCAACCGACAGGGATTGACACACATCGCTCAGTTCTCGGATCTCATTGGCATTTATAAACTTCGAGTATATGGAGGAAAAAAAAGACATGGGTTAAGTTTTGTATAAGGCAAGCAAATAAAGATAGTACACAGTGGCTTTCCTTTCATACACCGTAAATTGATTACTAGTTATGAGTCATACCACACAGGGAATATTAAATTCACTCATTTTGCGCTATAAATGCTTTCAAATTATAAAGATTTGATTAATTTTGAAATGAACTGAATATGAAGTAGACCCTTAGTTTCTCTCCTTCCTATAAATCATTTACAAATAATTACCGAGTGAATACTGCGAATTGGAAAATATATATTTAATCTTTAAATAAAAATGTATCTACATTTTTATATCACTGATGTATGCAAATAACAGACTAGTCATCGTTTGATAGATCGTTATAAACTATATGTTCTGAAATACATGTAATTGCTTTCAGCATAGGTTGTTTACAAAGACAGAATATATTTTTAAGTATCAAAACTAATTTAATCTTGCTTGAAAATTCTTGGACCGTTTTGACCTCTTTTGAAATCTCTTAAATTATTTTAAATTGAATAAAGAGACATATTTGTCACCTGATTCTAAGTTATCGCGAAATATTTTTTTATTAAATTTGTTAGTTAATGTGTTGATCGTACAATTCAGAATGTGACACGCGTTCTTCCTGACTTGATATCTTGTAGTAAACGAAACAATAAGAAGAATGTTCAAATAACATTTCGTTTCATGAAATATGATCAGATAGGAATATTAATTACGGCATTAGTATCAAGAATACGCGGATAGAAAGCTGCTCGTTATATGCAAATCAATGTGTATGTATGGCAATTTTCGTATTCATGATTTCATATGTAGAACATAAGCCTTGCATTGAATACTCGAGTAATTAAAATGGCAAGTTTGCTCTCTTGTTGAATTCATAGGACTATTCACTTCTTATTTATCCCACTAATGCGATTTCGAATTATAATATCTCATTTACAATCTTATATCATTCATAAACATAATTATTTTTTACTTCTGTTTTATCAATGTCTATTTATTTCGAATTGATCTCAAATTACAAGCAGCATGCTTTTTTAAAGAAATACTACACTTTTTTGAATTTGCTGAATACTATATGGAATACATTTGAATGAATTATCTATTCTAAAGCTTTAAGTGAACCGTGAATTAATTTCTTTCGAGTACTGCGTATAGAAACTTTTGTTCTCTGATTGACATCTTGCCAGAGTCACTCGCGATTTAAAAATAACTTAATTCTGCGGCTTGAATTTTAGCCACTGGGTACTGTCGCTTCAAAGCAAAACGAGAGCTTCTTTTCTAATTGAAATATACCGTGGGACCGGTAAACGGGTCCTCTTTCAAATGGCATGGCATAACCTTAGGCATTGAATCCCATCTACCCATCTACGCGTTATACAGGCATACTTGCTGATCAATGGAGTTGTTTTATTATACCATTGCTTCTGTGAGCCTTCGGCAAATCGACACTCGAGCTGGGTCGGACCTTTAATGTATAAATTAATTAATTACTATTCTCATTTTAATTAACAAAGAGGGTGATCACTTTGATATTTATTTTAGTGTCCATGGAATATTAGGGGGTTTTACAATTGGTATTCAATTTTGAGAATATAACTGTAACAAAGAGAAGCGACAAGTGGGTTAAGATCAGCTCCATCGAATGTTAAACATTTGACCAAGATATATATTATGTACGTGGGCGAATAAGCATCGCGTTTACGGGCATCACGTAATTCGTGGCGCCACTTCGATTACACCCACACATCTATCTTAAAAATTAGTTTACTTGCTAAAAATACATGCGAAACAAAAGTAAAATAGACTAATTCGACTTTTCATGAATGTAATTGACCTTCATAACCTTCATAGCATAATTCTTCATTGCAATTACGCACACCATTTTCCGCATATTTTAGTGCAAATATTTGACAATCTTAGTAGCCAGACATTTTCCATCCTCGATTCTTTAAAATGAGACTTTCTTGTTTCTATATGATATATACACTTCCATTTTGTCTCTCTGACTTCTTAAAAGGGCGGGCTTTTTCGCTCTTGTACCTCCTATTAGTCCAGGTATAAAATATTTAGCACAATATTTACATGAGCGAGACAGATGAAAGGAATATATATATATATAGTATATACTACTTTGTTCATATTTGCAGAATTGTCCTTTTCCATTCCTTCTTTCCAGACTTCTTTTTTGCCACGAGAGTTTTGCGCGTCAGTACGAAAATAAAAGTGTGATAATCGCATTACAGAGTGAGTACGAAGGTCCTCGAGAATATCCCGAGGACCCTCGTATTGGCTAAGGAAAACACGAAACGGTTTCGAGACTTTTAAAAAAGCTCGCGTAAAATAACAAAATTACTAGATGGAGCAGACGTTCGTATAAAAATGTGATCACTCTCTGCATCCACTTTTTATCACATTGACGTCATCGATTCTCGATGAAATTGCTTCTTTTAGAACAGGAGGTCAATAATATAGTATTTTTCCTAGTGTTGCATATATTTGAGTGAGATGAGTGAGAAACGATCAGAAAAAATAAGATTCTCAACCATCTGCGAGAACTCTTTGATGTCTCTGCGAATCCTCGCGCCAGGTAATTGCGAAAATCAAAGAAAAAAATAAGCAGAAGAGCTAAAAAAATACCACGAAAAATGCTTACGGTATTTTCTTTTATTCTTAACTGAAAGCTTTGTCTTGGAAATACTCAGGAACACAATTTAAATTTAATAATTAAAATAACGTCTCATTTGACATCGAGATAAAATGAGCAGATACTACTCAAAGATTGGATTCCCTATGCATTCTTATAAGTCTTCAGTCTTTAGATGATAAATTTTGGCGGACATTATCAAAGTTCAGTGTCTGTAATGGGCCTTCCCTTCATCTTTTTATGTCCTATGACGTCAATGCTAGCTCAGGTATGTTGTGAAGGGCCTAAAAAAGAACAAAATCCAGTTATTTCTTATTAACGAATGAAGATTTGTACCTGCTTATCGTCGGTAGGAGGATAAAAAAATAAACTAAGCCGTTATATGTAAATATTTTCCGTTTCTTACATAACCAGAAGTAACGTAAATTACGTATCATATAGATTATGTATTTTCATAAATGATATATTCCATATATTATATAAACTCAGATAAGCAAAAGTCTTATGCTTATACAATAATATTTTAACACTGGAAGTATAATAGACATTTATTTTCTTTGAATTTAGTCTTTCGAGAACTAAAATTGAATCTTTCGATTTAAAATCTCAGTGAAATGCGAAACTGCGATTTCGTGCTGCTCACATGCTATATTGCTCACATGCACTGATAAAAGTTATCGCACTTCGAGGAACCTTTTAAGAATGGATGTATCCCAACGACATTATCACCTGATGTAACATATATCAGGCTCTTACCAACGTTCGAATTTCAAACGCGTGGATTTTCTATCTGATTTAAATTGAAGTTACTTTTACTTTACTTTGTTCATTCGTAAAATACTTTGAAAATCCTCTCCAAATGGTGATAAAATATTTTCAAATGCACGAAGTAATAAGTTCACTTTAAATTTTAACATGCATATAGGTACATACAATATATATACCTAAAGTGTTAGAGTAGGCTTTAATCACTTGTATTAAATTTTCTTTCCGCTTTTATTGCCGCCATAAATTTTCTTTTTTGAGAAAACTAAACTCAAGCTATTACATACTCGCACACATTGTATCTATCTTCTGTAATCTAGACTATAGACGATACGTCAACTGGATTCTCGGATAATATCTCTTGTTACAAACGAACACTATCGAAGATCTCGAAGTAGAAGGAGCAATATTCCAGCCATTCTTTTCGCAGTCTTTCTTCTCTTTTTCCCAGCTTGCATATCAGACTGCACTTCTGCACTCAGATCGACCGACAAACTCGTATATCCAGTTCCTTTATTCTGTCTCCATGAAACTAATACTGCTAAAAAATTCTGACAAGAGGACCAAATCAACCTCTCAATACCTAAAATTTAAATCTTCTTTTGAAAATTATATTCAATTATTATTATTGTTGTTGTGCCGCAATATTAATAATATTATAATACTTAAAAAAAGGAAATATATCATCCTCAGACATCATATAAATTCATTCAACTTAAATTTCAGGGATTCTAAGATTCGAAACTGTTTGAAGACATTTTCTAACTAAATAGCTCCTTTTAAATTCTTTAATATGACTAAAACGTCAATTCTTTTGTTAAAATTTAATTTTTTTTTCAACGCTTTTTAATTCTTTGCATAAAAAACAGATCCTGTTAAGTTTCAAATATAAATTTCTGAAGTAGAACTTTTACTAAAGTTATTATACTGTTGTCTAGTGGATTATTTTTAAAAATGTCTGAAATATCCTACAAAATTCGCAGAGTTTTTTCGCTGGAGTTTTATATCAGGCTCGTAAATGACGCCATTCATGTTGCAACGTCGCACATGTTCGCATCCCTCATGCATTTGCTAACATAGGAGTTAAACACCCACACTTTTTAAAACTGCACTCACACCTAAATAGAATTCGCCTCCCTTCTTTATCTCGGTAACGCCCAGGAGCGGTTTAAGAGCTCATATTTTTTTATCGAATTTTTCATAGTTTTTATTTGAAAAGACATTATTACAAAAAAATAGTGGGTTAAACTCTTTTTATACACTTAAATTCTATGAATAGATTCAACAGCATGTAAAACAGAAAATTCTACATTATATACATATATTATATATTTAAATCTAAATAATATAGGTATATTAAAATCGAAACATAGATTATTGAGAGATAATAATGCAATTCTGTTTTTTCCTGCATTGTAGTTCTATAAATAGCTACTTTTTATCAGTATATTATCAGTTGCATATGTGGAGAAATGTTTTATTCGCAGTTATTTGATTGGTTGTGCCAGCCCTGGTAGCAACCCATTGCCTCTCCTTCCAGCTGAATTCGACTGCATCAGGGTCACACTTTCCTTCCTCTTTCTTCCTCCCTCGCACTCACTTCCTCTTGAAGGCTCCTCTTAACTCTCTGCCTTGCTGAAACGCAATTCGAGTTTAACCTTCACCATGTCCTATGCCTCGCGACCACACCTACACACCCACCCAATATCCACATGATTACAACAACCACCAAAGCAAAACCAAGCCCCTCGCCTCTCTTTTCATCTAAAAACATTCATCAGATGGGCCTTCCTTCGCCTTCCTCTGGCAAACAGGGACTCGTTTCCGCGATGCAAACTTTTTAGACCAAGAACTGCCTTCGAGATTTGCATAATCTTATATAACGACCCGCTGAGTTAGCTGGTTCCTCTTTATAAAGAGGATGAAACGAAGTCAGGGACATTTATGGGACAGGATTCTTTGGCAGAAGTATTATAGATACGAAGGGACTTTCGGCATCCTGATACTATATTATAAGCAGGCTCTTATTTAATACTTGATCCATAATTTTTAATGAGAGCATTTTCTCAGATTCATACTTATTAGTATTCTGAGCGGCTGAAATTTAAATCTTTTAATTTTTTTTATTTGTAGTCTAATGTTTGTAATTCTTTTAAAAAAAGTTTACTTTGAAATTCTTACAACTATATAGCTGTAAAGTTGTATTAACGTTCTCGAGATATTCTTACTAGAAATATTCCACTTGAAATATTTTCCAAGAAACCTATTTTTCGGATTTGGATGTTATTGCACCAAAATCATTTAAAGTCACTTGAAATCCCTTTCAAAATCTCGGACAACCCTGTATAAATTTCTGTTAGTATACTTCATAAAGGCCACGTCCTTCTTTCCTTCCGCATTGTCCAAGACTTCACGCTTTGTGGATCTTCAAGGAAAGGACATAGTATCCTTGAACTCTAATTCAAGTTTCGCATTTTTTTTTTAGAATTAAAGAAAGAAAATCTTTTTTCGGTGCGCTTGACTGAAACTTAGGTCATTAAATTTATTTTTTAAGTATGTCATTTTATAAATTATTGATAACGCTTGACTGTATGTACATTGTATGTACATAAATAGGAACCTATAGACTTCTTGAAGTATAGAGAGAACGTCGAACGATAAATTTGAATTTAATCGAGCGTGTAGACGATCTGTTAATTAAATACAGTAGCTCTTTGCAAACGGAGCAATAAAATTCATCTCAAAGAGACTGAAAAATTTTGCTAAAATGCTTCTTTGCTTAAAGTGCATAGAGGAAAGTGGGAGTAAGTAATTTATAGAGCCTTTGATATACTACTTTTCCAGTAAATAGGTTAAAAATATTATTACTGACTTATTAAAATTAATGTATCGATCCATGATTAATAAGAGATTATTGAAAAATAATACTGAGGAGATTTATTTAGCACAATTATTATCAATCTTTCAGTGTCACAATATACGTATGTAGATATATATATTTACAAACAACAGATGTGTTTTTCTGCACAGAGATCTTAAAATGAATGAATCTATAGATGCAGTCACACATTTATACAAAGAGATTAGATAACGTTTTAATTACATACAAGTGCAGCGGTGAATGCAAGTATTTTAGGTACAGCACACACAGGGATATCTATCGTGATGAATGTAGCATCAAAAATTGTTATTGCAATTGAAGCGATAAAGGCTGATAAGAAGGTCCCGGTATGGTAGGCGTAAAGCGTGTTTTTCGTGTTTAAAGAAAGAGAGGAAATTAGAGGACAAAAGAGAGAGACAAGGAGAGGATAAGAGAAAGAGAAGGCTCAGTGTCATGAAAATTATACAACTGTAACTTGTTTTTCTGGCGCTAGCTCCCCAATAAAAATAACGCTCGTGATTCACGCGCATTCGATTTGCAAGTGGCGATGTAAATTTCAGGCTTATGTAACGAGATATATACTTCAAATATTTGAACAAAAAAATTTCAACGTTTTCGTTGGTAAAGTAAACTCCAGCATTTTATACTTGGTGGTTCACTTTATCAATTTATTTCATTTTATTTCGAAGCCATAATAATTACAAAAATGACACAAGATTATCTTACTTTCATTTGCCTCGCCACTTTTATTTGAGACAAATAAAACGTTATCTATAATAAAGCAAACAAGTTTCCTAGGTAATGTTTATTTACCGAAATCAAATAAAGACATGAGAATATCAACTGGGTAAACAGCATTTGATTGGGACCCTAAATATAATACATAAATTAATCGAATGTAGGGGCCAAATTAGAGTCTTTACAGAGTTGTCATTCTCATTTGAATTTGAATACTGACCAAAAAATGCATTTTTTCGATGCGTAGATAAATTTGCCTTGTTTGTAACTTGTTAGCACCTTCTTCATGTCGTATTGAAAACATGTTTTTTAGTTTCTCGTTAAAGTGAAAAGAGAATATTGTCAAAAAAATGTGTCACTGTGATATTAATAAAATAATAATCTGTGCGAGTCGTGATAAAAAATATTATTCTTTTACAAAATGTGTACATTACTTTTACATGCTATTTTTATATGACATGATAATGAAAAGAATTTTTACTTATTATTTGTTGAAATCAGGATAAAACACCACAAAAAACTAAACTAACATCACAAGAAATATATGAAATAGAATATATATGCATATAGATATAAAATTTTGATTTGACACGTGCGTATGCAGAGTGTCATAAAAAGTTTCCGCCCAGTGGCTGTTCATGTCAAATCACGTCTGGCAGTGTCATTCGACGGAAGTAGCACGCAGGGAGAATAAGTCTGCCATAAAATTTCCCACGTGTGGCTTTAAAAGCATCGATTCTTTTCTATATTTTTGGCGTAGGTAGAACCGTGAATATACATTCGCTGCCGAAAAAATGCATGAATGCACGTGGAACGCATAAGAAGCGAAAATTAGTCGCCGACACAATAGACGTTATTTCGTATACGTTCTTTTTCGGGCACGCGGTACTTAGGCTTGCACAATGGACGATATAATGCATATGCGATCAATGGCAGGATATGCAAATGTACCGTGGAGAACGGAGGTTGTAGGTTACGCTGGAATTTGCCGATTTACATTAAAATCGAATCGAGACAAAAGGACCGAGTGCAGTTTCGATCCCAGGAGATTGATTGGAGGGCGGAAGCGAAATAAAAATAAGGTGCTCCTCATTCCTCGACATCTTCCATCGAGAAAATTTTCCGCACGAGACTTCTTCCCCGAAATCAGTGAAGCGAGGAATGATTCTCTGAGACTTTTGCGAATTGATCTCGTTGATATGCAGAGGTTCTTTTCGGCGAGAGAAACAAAAAGTTCAGCTGAAAAGATTCAACGGATGTGAATTGTAATAGTGAAGAAAAAGACGAGGGAATTCTAAACTCAAAAAGTTTTCCGCAATTTTGCAAAGTTTTGAAGGAAATATAAAAGACATGATGTCGGTACAATTTCAAATATCTTCCAGTTAAAAAATGTGTCATTTTCAATTCTCCCAACTGATATTTTTGATACTCTCATATCAGAGAAGCACCACTTCATCAATCTTTTGTAAAGTTCTCACAATCTTGAAAGATCATTTTTAATGTAACAAGATTTAAAAACTCCCTATCAAACTTTTGCAACACTTCACTTCACATCCAACCCTTGTCAGAAACTTTTCTTCCAGACCTTTCTTAACAAAAAACGCGAATCTTAGAATAATCATCATTTTCTTCTGTGAACTGACTTATCGCGAATAATTATTTATGGGATAAATTAAAGAATTTTTGCCAGTGAAACGAGAGGATAGATATCATTTCGCGAAAATTTATTTGAGAGAAGTAGAGTAGGAAGGAAGCGCGAATCGTGCAGATGGCTGTCGGAGTCCCACTGGCCCAGTTCCGGCTTGTTCGCTTCATCCCCTGCATTGCAGCAACGGCTGCACCGGCTGCACCTTGCTCGTGACGTCAGCGTCACCCGCTTAGCAGAGAACCACCCTCTCCTAGTTTCACCCCCTGAAATTTCAACTCGACCCCTCCTGAGTAAAATCGCGTTGCAACCCCTCCGCTCTAACGCCGGCGCCATTCCTCTTTCGCAGACCGCGTCGCATCCCCTAAGCTCTTACTTTCTACTATGCTATAGTAATAGTACATCGTATAGATGGCGTAGAAATCTCGAAGGCATTTCGTCCTTTTCGCCCCTTTACATTTTGTCTCTCTTTTCATCTTTCCCCAATTTCTCCTCTTTCCCTCCTCGTTTGAGATTCCCGCACCCTACTTCCTTGGCTTATCGCTATCTCTTTTCTGAATTTACTACCCTTTGTGCATCTTTAACTGCTTTTGTTTCGCAGCTGGGATGCTCTTGATTCATCTTTATCGAAAATTTGTGCATAGAATTACACGAAAAAATTTTGTTCCGTAATAATCCGGGAATTGAAAAAAAAATCTGGAAAAATGTACCGCTTCATTTATCACTATAAGTTGTTAATTTTTAAATTTAATACGTACAAATGATCAAACTGAAAGAAAGTGTCAGAGCATAATTTTTGGCAAGCGTATGATTTTATATTTATACACTATATATGCCTGGATTATCATAATTTTCCAGTAATTCATAAGCACAAAAACACTTCTGGTTACAGACCGAGATGTGAAACAGGTTTGAAAACTGTCCTATACGTACAAATTACGCGAATGAATTCAAAAGGGCGTATCTCTTATGTTCATGTGCACATAGTAGTCACGCCTATCTAGTATTAGTTTCGCGATATTTTTTCCTTGAATAGATTTCAACCGGTATATTTATGACTAAGACAAGATTTATTAAGATCAACATTGTAGTATTTACACAGTTGTGTCATTTGCATTTTTATGCACATGGTAACGAATACGTTCGACCGTTATAAATGTAGCTTCATTTTATGGAATACTTAATTATTCTTTAATTATACATTATGATTCTTTATAAAGTGGTTTTCGTGATCATAATTAATTTGATTCATGCGTTAAAAGACTATATGACATATATTTACTTGTTTTGATACAACTTTAATAAGGACCCGAAGTAATTTATTTTCGAAAGTTAAGCCTTATATAAAATAAACACCACCTTTACATTTAAGTTTGAGTCCTGCTAGGATTTCATCGATCCAGCCTGGGTATTTCGCGACTCTACAATTGAGACTTAAAATTGTATTTCAGTTTGAGTGACACGAGCCAAACCCTATACGCTGCTCCCCTCGTAATCTGGACTGTGGGGAATACCAGAAACGGAATTACAGCTTCCCGAATCGCTTTGTAAGCTTCATCGATTAATGGCGCCACCTTCCACATATACTACAAGAAACTTGGTGAGTCCAAACTCTTTATAGACTTTTTACATTATTAATTAATACATTGCACTTGAAATTGTGAAAACATTTTCAAACTACTTGACAAAATCCATACATAAGCTGGAAAATTTCATGGAACATTATCTACCGTATATTTCTCGTCATGAATTTCAATATGAATTTCTCGTGATTGAATTGAATCCATTCAATTTCAATCAGAAACTAGCGAGACCGGCAAAAACGGGGTAGGTTAAGAGTTTAGAGTATTGGAATTGGGTTGGCATTTAATGAAACTGAGAGAACGAGCACAACGAGTAACCTCTGGGAGGTGATTTACGATGGGTCGTGTTTGTTTTAAGCCATTGCACACTCGAGTTTGGAATGTGTGCTTTTTATGTCCAAAAAGAATGACCAAAGTATAAAGCCATCACGTATTGAAATTCAGCAGACTTTTATTCGCACACTTCAGTGCTTGGTTGTTCAGTGTATGCTGGACATTTGGACACGGCCGTCCGGTTGGCTGCATGATATACCTTTTATGGCATCATCGGACTTATTGCAGATCACTGCAATAAGGGGAAACCGGTACGAATCTTGACCAAACTACTCGCCAAAGTATATATATTATATATAAGTGCATACGTACTTACAAGGACGCACATTATATAGACTTTGATGAGAAGATAGTGCTCATAAAATAATTTTTCTTGAGTTAACTTCATTCATTCTAATAATCTGTATATAAATCACATAGTTATAGTTTCCCGAAATCTTATCTCCCAGTCTGAAAGGACACATTTCTGTGTAAAGAAAGAAATCCATCATCGAAAACGCGACACGCATGACCGCGCGAAGTTTGGCATTCGACCTTTTCTGGATCTGATGCCGCGATTGGAACCCCCTCACGTCGAAACCATGCACCCTGTGGGCCTGGAGAGATAACCGCGCGTGTACATCAGGGGTGAATCGTTCTTTTCTTGCACCAGAACAGGGTTCTTGGTCGTAAATAGAAATTTGAAGAATAAGGGTGAATAAGAGGTCGCCTTCTATTCTTTTGTTAACAACAACAACCGGTACAAGCGGGACAAACCGGATACTTTTGAGCTTCGCACAACCCGACGCGCGCCTCTCTCAAGTTTTCTGGGATTGTGGGGTGCAGATGTCGGATTGCCCACTCTTGCGTTTTCTTCGGGGATACAACCCTCGCCTAATCTTTTTATAAAGGTCATCGAGAAGTGAAAAACGCGTGCCACATTTTATATATCTGTAGTTTTTGTTGTGTAATCCACGCTCAAAATGAGATTAAAAGAGTTTAACGCCAAAAAATAGAGTAACCCAGAAATAAAAGGGGCAGGGGATGCACATGAACGAGGGAACATTAGAGACCGTTGTTGAATATCCTTTTGTGTTTGATTCTCGGTGCACTGAATGTATGCCTGTGAAACGGAAGGTCCGTTCTTTATTTTTCTTTTTTCTTTAGGTCTTTTGGACCTTTTAGGTTCCGGACTTTTCGTTACGGTATATGTTATTGTCTACTTTCCGTTCATTGCGATCGTGAGAAAAGCGCAATATACCTTTTTAGAGACTACATTTTCATTTCGAGACAATTGGTGCATCGGCAATATAGGGGCGATCAGCACTTTCGGTGCTAACCCATTTTTAATCCATTGTGTTACATATAATGCGCAAGTAGGTGATTTTTTATACACCCTTTTGAAGGAGCAAAAATTTTAGAATATCGGATATATCCTTGCAGCAAGAAAATGAATATTATATACTTTTATAATATAAAAATAATTGCGTAAGTTCAAGGAAGGTTTTCATCATTTTCTCGTCGTTGCTCAAGCAGTAAAAATACCCTCAATTATCATATCAGCATGTTATGCAGTCGCTGCAATTATGTGGTCTGGATGAGTAATAGCAATACATCTTGTGGACGTTTTGATAACGATTAATGACGTATTATAGCCACGTAAATAATATTCATTCGAGCTAAATTAATATCACGCCTACGAATGCAACTAAAGTAATTTCAAAGTCATCAGTATGCCCCATTTCAAAGCATGTAAAAAAACTTGTAAGAAAAACACCATAAAAATATCGGTTCGCTCTAAAAATATTTGTTCAGACTCTTATTATGAATCCAAACATAATTTTTATTTCTGTAAAAGAAAATATCTTTCGTTTATTAATTTTGAAAGACTTGGAAAAACTTATAATAATTAGTTTATCGAGTATAGAATATATTCAATGATATTAATGGCATTGTCATTTATTCACACTGCATTTTTCTTCCCCCTAAAGAATCCTAAATGCGTACATTGTACGGGGACGCAAAACCTTTTAGTGGGAAATGAAAAAAACTAGTACTATATTCATGGGGTCCATCAATACGTATTGGATACTTTCAACTACCAGCGCTGAAAAGATAGATAGAATGATCGATTCATTTAAATCCAATCCTTCAAACGTCACTTAAATTTTCGGGCTTGTGCTACAAAAACCAAAGAGACAAGGATAAAGGATTCAGGAGGGCCGATTCCATTATCGTAGGATTTAATACCCAAAAAAATGTTTCTTTGTTCGTTCGACTTTTAAAAGTTCTCCGAGTTTTTTTTTACAAAACATGAATCATTTTCTAGTACACTTCATACTAAAAAAATTGTCAGTTAACTTCTTTTTTTTATGTTTTGTAACTGATTTTCTATTAACGAACAGGTGTAAAGTACAAAATACGATAAAAAATTGATCTATTCACCTCGTGTCTTTATTTACTCGAAAATAGATCACTTTCAAAAAAGGGTGTCATCTTCCCTAAGGCACAAAAAATCACCCAGATCGCTCATTCTGCGACAACCTGACTTCTGTCTAAGATCGTCGATCAGCCATTTTCACACAGCTGTCACAACATTACCGTTTAGCTATTCTTAAATTAAATGTCTGCAAAAAAATATGTAGATAAAAACCTGAGTTCAGAATTTCTAGACTAAAGACTAATTTCAAAATATTTTTCTTTTGGCCGCCTATAAAGTTAGATTCTATCCAAGCCGATCTCTTCTTTTTACTAGAAAAGATGATGGTGACAAGAACTGATTCTATATAGATTCTTTGAGCTTTGAGAATGAGCCAATAAATATTTAGCAACGAACAAAGGTTCTATTCTACAGACGCGACGTCAGCTTAATCTTGCGCGATTGAATTCGCGATTAAAAAGACCCTTCGATAGAGTCTTCCATAGAATCTCTGGATGGCATAAGCAATGAATCAACATGCAATAAAAGAGAAGGGAAAATCCCTGCAGTGTCGGTTGCTTTTGGCATTAGATTTGAAAAGAGTAGTGCGATAATAGGCAGAGATATTCACCGGATTTCGATCGCTCTCGTTGCACCCCACGCTATATATTGGTCTATGCAAATTGTCAAAGTAATCGTTACCATCAATGCAACGAACAGCAGGCCGGAAACCGAGGCGCGAGCTGACCCACATTTTGCGCAGATGCACGCCTTGTTGGGCACCCTACCTAATTTAAATTCGTTTAAAGGCCGCATTTCATTATACTTGTGCACTTTCTCTATGGTGCACCTTCCGTATTTGTCACATGCGTAGATACTCAAATGGGAGACGCGTTGCATGAACTCCATTGCACGTTTTATCGGAAACTTTCACCAGCGACAATTTTTACTAATGAAAATACTCAGAAAATACAATTTCATGGTGTGAATTTTTAAATTTGAGATCGAAACTGCAGAAATGGAGTGAGGTAATAAATAAGGAAAAACTTATCTTGTAATTGAAAAAGTTTGAAGAAAGAAAAAGGGCATCTACAACGAATACTCGGATACGGAAGATCTATTAGAGGCTTCTGTAATTTATTTCTTCACTCCTCATTTGAAGTCAGATTATGACTGGAATGAGTATACGACTTGGTTTGCATATTATCCTCTAAATCTGAAGTATTAATTTCTTCTGCATGGATGAAGATTAATTAGCTACACTTTTCAAGCCCTGTAGCATGCGATTATTAAAGACAAGCTGTTATAAGCGTGTTTAATGAAGGAAAAAAAAATATATTCTTATTTAGGCTCCCTCTGAATATAATCAAAACATATCATTTTGATGCTTCTGGAATTCAATCTATTAATAAATCTTGCTCAAGGATTACATTGAAAATCATCTATGTAATTAAGATTTAATAAGAGTGGCATTTCTTCTGCTATTCGAAATTCAGTGTGACCTCGAAAAAAGTTGTCCCGAGTACGGTGGGGAACAGAGCTCGGCGCTATTCTCCTTTATTACGTACTCATGAGTTCTCTCAGCTCTATTTGCGGTTACGATTCCTTAGTTCCTTGGAATCGTTGAAACGCTTTTCGTCGTAAGTAAACTCCAAAGTTTTCGGTCATAAATATGCTGGACGCATTGCTAAGGGGAGTCTCTCTTTGTTTGCCCGTCCGTCGAAGTTTCCTGAGGGAGGAATATGGTGGGACCGAGATTCTTTTCTAACGTAACTTTTAGTCGAGATAGGCGGTCCTTTGAATCTAATTATCGGCATGGTTGCTTCAAACTTTGATTATTTATGCCTCTTCTTTGTTCACAACTGAATATACAATCAATACATACAATTTCGAATTGCGTTTCGCCATGTTTCGTTGTAAATGATGCTATAGGACCAAAGCGACCCTCGCAAAACAAGAGGATAATATCGAGGGCTTATGAAAATATCGAAATGGCGAATTTGAAACAAAGAAATAAAAAGGGGAATGTGCAAATATGTACTCTGAGACTCGAAAACGTCCCTCGATGGACGTTGACGTAAACGCAGGTAACATTCAACGCCTAAACGACACTTGAAAATGACTTTTGACGCCTTTAGTGAAAGAACACTTTGGAAAGAGACTCACCCCGAGTTAGCATAAGGCAATTCTGGAATAGAGTGAGTTCGGAACTGGGGAAAAGAAGCTCGGGTGAGAATCACAAAGACTTTTTAAACGACTTTCCCCAGCATCGAGCATAGCAAATTGTATATCAAATTTACTGTTAATCTGACACTCCATTTAATTTCCATTTTTATCTATGGTGAAGACTTTTATTAAAGAAGGAATGTCTAAATTGAAAATAATCAGTTCGGATTGGTTTGTGCGATAATACTATAACATAACTTAAGAAAACCTAAGTATATGTACTTGAAAAGTCCAAATGGCCGAGTATAAGATGATCATTACCTATAATTTCCGTGCGTTGGCTAGAAGGAAAATAAAAAAAACGGTTCCCCTCGAGTGTACTCGAGGGAAAGAGTCCTGTGAAGCTTTCTTGTGCTTGGGTGATCTTTTCAGGAAGTTTTCCCTCCTCGGAAGCTCCCACAAAGGGATCAGCGAGTCCGACGTTGTAAGCCTCGACGAGAGTTGAGACTTTGCCGTCAGCCCACCTATAAAGTGTAAACTTGCTGTAGGCTGACGTCTGTTCAATATGAAATGCGAGTGAAAATGTATTAATGACGAAGGGGCACGCGAGTGAAATATTGTATAAACATAAAGGACAGTTGGTGGAAGTATATAAATATATATTTAGTATATTTACATATGGTATTTAGAGCGTGTCGAATAACAGGATTACAACCGTTTAAATTAAACGAGCCTTTTTGTATTTCATATTAGCTTCGTGCTGATAACTCCTGAAATCTCTTGAATTCTTTAAAATATTTAGAAATTAAATTCTTTGAAAACTGGCGAAATCCTCGAAAGAATGTTTAGATTAAATCATTGACAACTCTAGTTCTATTAAGTATTTGAAGGAAGATGATTTATTCTTCGATTTTATATCATCATTACTCATATCATCATTAACAGTCCCCATAAACCAACCCCTGACCTTGGGCGTCCCACTGTTTTTACAAGACCCCAGAACAACACACCATTTGTCATTGCAATCGACACATCCATTGAGATTTCTAATACAAGAAGACAATCCGAGCTTCCATCAATACCATTTGAAGTAAGAAAGCGTATCGAAACTACAATTTGGGGCGAAAGACGCCAGCGAAGAATTTCGAGTGCATGTTACACTGTTCTTTGTTGCGAATCGTCCTGCGGATCTAACCACATCGGAATGGATCCCTCGGAGTAGAGAGTAGTCAGTAGGATAGGAAGAGAAAAACTGGGGAGGTGCCGAGGGGATACCGGGCTTTAGGTCCAATAAAAATCCATACAACGACATTTGCGGTACTTTATTCAGAGGAGGAAAGAATAATGCGGAGAAGAACTTGAGAACTACTTCACCTACAAACAATGCTCAGGTAGTTCAGGAGATTCATTCCTATTATCCATTTTTATACACGGTCTAATTCTCCTGCTTCTATACAGATCCTTAAAAAATTTCACCATTATTTTTTATCTTTGATATAGTATTTCGGATGTTGAATTAGTTTCACTGGGCGGCTGCCGGACCGGGGGAAACTGGGAAATTAGAGTGGACTTATAATACTTAATAATAATAAAAAAATCCCATAGAATTCATTAAAAAAATTTGTTGATATTGTTATGTCCTGATGTAAGTGATGGTTATTGTCGTTTGGTATATAAACGATGACGGAACAAAGGTTTACACGGGAAATTCGGGATCATTATTTTCACGGAAGGTGGAGACTCAATGGTCTACACTCAACGAAATCCTTCACGCCCTATCGACAATATTACGATTCCACCCTTAATCAGGATAACTCGGTAGGACGTGCGTATTATGTGTACTTATTTCACAAAGTACCTACCCAGCAACAATCGCCAGATGCGTTCCGAGTGGAGATTTACTTCTAAATCAATTGCAGGGGTTTCAGTGGAATTGCTGCTTTCCACGATTACGTGCATCAGAAAATCGAATTCTTTCCCCAAAATCGTCCATTTAGAAGTGAACTCTAACAATGATTTAAAGTCCTGCCTCTTCTAATGGGCATCATTCAATACCTATCATAAAAAAGAAGGTTGCAATTACATACATCGAAACTGCTTCTACAAATTTCTGATACATAAGTATTTCATAAACAGAAATTGAAAAAGGCGTCAACACGCGCATGATACTCTAGTTTAAACAAAAATATGTGCACTCTTAGTTACATTTGTGTCGGAAGATGAAGGAGGGCAGGCTGTAGACTACGAGGGTGAAAAGTACTTCACTCTCGTTTGAATTTGGCAATTTTCGATCCTCCAGCGGATTCTTTTTTTCCGAAACTAATTTGATACAGGTCACGTGCCTTCGCGATGTTATATATACTCGACGGATTACTTTAGCGGATGGTGCGAGGAAAGGGCGAGATGCCCTGACGTGTTCATATTTGAAATTCAGATGCTCGGATTGTTTCGCTAAATCAAGAGAAATGTTGCCCCGGTGAGTTCCTGGGGAGGTATCAACAGACTCCCTCTACTCGTCACACTTTTTCTTTCCTTCGCCTTCTCCGAGTAGAAAACGTCAGCGGCGGGATTGTACATTTACGGTTAAATCACTTTTGTTTTTCATTGTCATCGTCTATACTCTATACCTGCCTCGAAGCTTTCGCATTTCGCACAAGATTCTTGAATAAGTCTTGTCATACAAATAGAATTTAGAATAGCATTTAAAACATACCCTAATAAAAACTACAGAGAATACATTGCGTTTACTTATGACTCATTAAAAATATCCCGTTGCCCTAAAACCCTTTCGTATGATACATTCTAAGCAGGGCTGCAAACTCCCGAGGCTAAATTAGGAAGGTCCATCTGTACTTTTTCGACCATTTCTATTTGTTATTCTCCTTTCTTTGTTTGTCTATAGAGAATGCATTTAACAATGCCGCATCATTACAAAGATCTGTTTATTTTTTCTATTTACATAAAAACTTTGTCATCCTTTATAAAAATCTGCCATTTGGTGGTCAAATCAAATCTAAATATAAGTATGATATACTATATTTTATACTAAATGTCAAATTTCTCTAGATTTATGAACTTCTAAAAGCGGCACAGATGAATTATAGTTGAGGAAATTAAAAAATATGTCTTTCAATCGTGCACCCTAAATATCAAAATGCAATAAATCCGACTTATTTTTCCATTTGAAGTATTAGAACGTGCCGAAGCCAGTGATTTGATTCCGCTTATGTAATACACGATACCACTTATAGACAATAAGGGAAGCAACAAAACTGATTTGTACGAATCATGTCTTGTCTTATTACGATATATGGGGCATATCTAATCGGCCATAACTGTACCCCATCCCTTTTACTGTATATATCGAAGTTAAATTTACTCGGCAGCGAAGGGCTACATTTTCACCCCCATGTGCGCATAATACCTACATATATCTGCATGCTTACTCGTTTTTGTCCTCCTTTTTATATCGCACCGTGCGAAAAACGCGATGACGACGCCGAGGATGGCGTCAGGCCTCACCCGTAGTTTCGAATTATTCATCCGGAGCAATAACTCAGAGCCCTTTTAAAACGATCGAGAATGATTTAACGTGCATTGTAGTTGTGTTCGCACGCGAAATTTACGACTATCGTGTCCTCTTCTATATAACCGTTATATGTTCGTTAGCTTAAGTCATATCTTCAGAATTTTAAAGATAGTTCTTAAGCATTTTCACAAAATTAAACAAATTTTAAGATGTCGGGGCAAATTTGATCGCATTATATAATAATTTCTTTCTAATTCTTTTGGAATTGAGTTCATCTTCAATTCTAAAAATAAATTTTTGTAAAATGGGTCCAAAATCTGAAATTTGGTTGAATTTGGACGGAATGAACATGTATAACAGCGAGCGTGAGGCGCATATTCACGTGCTATTTTCTTCTGTTTGGAAGCGCATTTCAAGGTTACGATAATTTGCGAAAGAGAGAAAAGGGGCGAGAATGAGTGATGGAGAGAGAGAAAAAGTGAGAGAGAGAAAAAAAAAAGTGGGACCTACCGGTGGTATGTTATACGAGGAGCAGCTGGAAAGTAAGCACGCGGGCCCAAGGCCTCGCTTCCCTTGGCTTTACCTTTATATTATGCACATGCTTAAATCATATATGTGCCATTGCGGCACAAGAGAAGTGCGTAAAGGCCCCGGAAATAAAGAGGTGCTACGTATTTCTTTACTAGAATATGTATTTCTATTTTTTATATTTCTTCAATAGTTTATTTCCATCATTGAAGATAAAATATTCATTATTAGAAAATAAGAAATCTAAAGGCGGAAGCGTTCTTCGGACAATATAAAAAATGCCATAATTATAAACCCAAACTTTGCTCGGAAGTGATAATTTGCAAAGCGTAGACTCAACTTCGAAAGGAGATCTTCTTATGTATTAGCAAATACATATAATGCATAATTTTACATCTACATCATTCGAAGGTCGAATTAAGTATCACTGAGGGCGAACACTGCTGAATTATTCATGCATTTTTTTCACTTTGCAAACTGCTTTCCAACATGTATTCAATTATTTTAAAAGTTTTAGTGTTTCCCGTATATTACGAAAATTATACGAAAAGTCAAGAACAAAGGTTTTACAGCGTGATCTGCAAAGTTGATAGACATAAGTCAAGGTAGAACTTGAAGCAAAGCAGAAAACGTTAAGATCATATGATCACCAGATTCAACAATAGAGATTTGTTAGGTCATATTAGTCTTGACTTTAATTTCTTGTCAACTCTCATCTCGGTAACTAGCCTCTTATATTTACCTGGTGTTTCTATATATACTCAAGGTACTCAAATATTATAAATTACTAGCAAAAATTTATCCCTTAAAATGAAAGTAGGTGAACAACCTCAATTTTTGGTAGTGTTAACGACAATATCTCATGCTCTTGGTGGGTCTAATTCGACTGCTACATACTTTTATGAATATCTATAACAGCCTCCCACGCAAAGCCTTTGAAAGAGTCTCGCAGAAGCACGTGATTCGAAACGGTTCGTAATGACTTGGAGAATACTCTTCTAGCCGGAGAGAGGAAACTGAGCCAAAGTAAACTGTGAAAATGGACGAAAGGGAATCCCCAAAATGTTCCCCTCTTTCGTAAATTAAGCTCGACACGAAAGTGGATATTACACCTGTATCTAAACCAATTTATTATTTACACTTAAAGATTTCAGGATATTTCTAAATATTTCGAAGAATTCAAAAGATTTTTTTAGAGACACATTTTGCTATTCGATAAATATATAAATATCATTTAAATATTATTAAAGTACCACACCATAATTTTCTGAGTTTATACTGAAGCTCGCATGGACTTAAAACTCTAATTTCAATCGCAATAATCCCTCCCGTATGTAAACTTCATAAATAAAGCACAGCCCTAAGTGCTCATAAAGCACTCGTTTAAAAATAACTAATCGTCCGAAAACTTTCATCTCCACCGCCTTCTGCGTTTTTTGCGTGTTTGACTTTGTACTTCCAAAGCTGATTGACTCTGATTCATTACAGAAATCGAGGTTGGGTCGTGAGATCCGAACTCAGTTATGTATTTTCGCTTTTTTTTAGATCGTCAGAGCCACCAAAGGCGCCTTTAGTCTTAAATCTTAATCCCAACGACGCCGTGGATCGTAAAAGTTCGCGAGTGATATTCTGAGGAAGGCAGCCCACCAACACATCCTTAACTCCTTTAGTATATTATCTTGCAAAATAAAAGAGTTCAGACGTTTCAGAATTCCTAACTCCCAAGGGCCCTTCCTGGGATGTTGAGTCTTGCTCAAGGCCTACAAAAAAATATTACCTCTTTCGTAAAAAGCAAACATATGGGGTTTGACCTATATTTGTACGTTTATGCTGTGTACCATACTATCTAACTGCTGAGATGAAAGTACAACGATGCTCTTCAGAGTCATTCGCCGAATCTGTTGAATGAGTTACAAGCACTCTTTTAAATCCAGCGAGAAGAGATTTAAAAATATTTTAAGTGATTTTTAAAAATTCCAAGAGATTTTAAGCGATCTAAAAAGAGAGATTTAAGTTTTTAGAAATTATATATTTATATAGAAAATAGAAGATAGATATAGATTCCTCTGTGAGAGATAAGGTGGCATTTATATATATATATATTTGAAGCTCAGAAGAAAGAAGAGATATTCTTCAATCCAAGACGCTCGGTTTTTCGGAACAAAGGATCATATCCTCTTATCCTTGAAAGATGTCTTACATTGAACTGGACATTTCTTGTCGATTGGAATGGAACCATTCGTTCTCCGAAAATGGGATTCGCATATTGTCAAATCTGCAGTGTGAGCGAATCGTGCAGATTCATTTCATTTCTGAATTGCGATCATATTGAAAATATTTCGCTTCTCTTTTGAATCGGAAAGTAAATCTCGATCGTTTTTATTATTTATTTCGTGATTGAAAGTACTTCAGGTACTATATTATAAAATCTTTTATTATGTATGAAAACCATTTATCCTATTCTTCGTTCTTGCGTTATTTTCAGTTCTTCATTATCAAAGGCTCGTTTCTCTTGATTTCCACAAGTAATCAAAAGTTCGTAGATGCGCTTCGAGGCTCAACTTGGTACCTACTCACCCACTTTGAGTCTCCAGGGTATAAGAATATACGGTCTCTATATGAGACCTTTCAATCCTACTGCCTCGTATACACTCGGAGGCCTGATAAATGCGAGGGTTCCTTCTTTTGATGTCTAATTTACTAACAGAGATTTTTGCCCACCTAGTGCAAATTCCGCTGGAGCAAAGGAAACCCCATAGATATAGTTTTCTATGAGGTATTGCTGTGCTTACCTCTAACGGTGCATTAGTCTCTGCCTCAACGATAACGGCGATCTTCGCTCCATCTTCTCAGAACATCGGTCATCGTTTGCCAGTTATTCTTCAGAAGTAGTCATTCACCCTTTACGCGATAAGTCACAGAGATTCATTACCTGGTGATTGATGATATACGTTTATTTATTATTTTAAGAAGAAATCGATGGAGTTTCGTATCATTTTTGTTTATTTCAATAATAATTTGAAATTCATTCCTTTGAGTAAAAAAAAAAGTAATAAAATCCTTGTCTATACAATTATTAGAAGAACAAAATAATTTGAGAGTATACACATCAGGATTGATTAATTTTTGACCATGAAAAGGCGATTATTCGAGCAGGACTAATGAAGCTTTGTTGAGGGTGTCTGGTGCTTTTGAAGTGAGCATCAAACCGATTGCTAATAAAGTTAGATAATTATTTTTGAGAGTCACGAGGCATATACACGTGTTGGCAGGTGTCTATATAAATCTGCCGAACGTCCCTGCCTGTTCATGCACATTACGGTATGAATTGAAAACAAAAGTTTGCAAGGTCATTTGGAGGCTCGATATTTCCAGAACAGCAAACGAAATATTTACAATGGAGTGTGAATTTCTATTCACTTTAAAACCAGATTAAATAAAAAAAATAATAAAAATAACAATTAAAGGTATTTTTCTATTTTTTAAAACTAATTATTGTTTTGAGGTTTTAATTTAAAAAAGCGATTAAATTGAGAAACAGGACGTAACAGAGCCTTGAGTATTTTGACAGGTGCGATGGGGAGACTTTGTAAGTGACGGATGTTAAATTTCACGTTTACATAAGCCTTAATTTACCAGCTGAGAATTTAAATACTCCCATCGAGTGTTTCTATTAACTTCTCCTCAAAACCGACATATCGATTTTGAAATACCGAGTGATGAATACCGACTGAAATGAAATGCAAACCAATAAAAAGTAAGGGAGTAGGACCAATTAAATAATGTTTTCCGAAAATGAACTATAATATTGGAAAACGATACCTTTCTAAAGCAAGTTTCTTCATAGGAAAATTATAATTGCAGTCCAATTACATTAAGTGGATGTTGAAAGATCGCTACTCACATGAAAAAAGGGATCATGTTTTCGCAAGACTATATTGTAATTTCATTCAGAGAGAATATTAGAAAATTCCTTTTATAGAGGAAGTCTAAATTAGGATCACGAGACACGAAAGGTAAATATGTTTCTTTGAGTGCACGTGGCTTGAATTTTAAAGGTGTTGCAATCGATATGAGATTGAATGAATTCTCACAAATTCACAATTCAAAACAAAATCGTAACAGGCCCTGAATGGGAGCTAAGATTACAGACATCTGATGACGTTGAAAAATAATGCCGTAATTTATAATAGGATTGCAAGCAAAAAAAATCATTAGCAAGTTAAATAAAAAAGCTAATTTTATACTTTGTGTACAATTCAATGTCATTTACAATCTGCATAATCCACTTAGTGGTCAACTTATTTGCAATTCAATCACTAATAATCTAAATATATCTATAACACACAATGTATCTCTAACGATATTAAATTTTCAGAACAATTTAAAAAATTAAAATAATCGACATGGGCGGCGCCTGTAGCTTTCACACTAGGGAATTTTCACAGCACAGTAATTTTAAGGAATTTAAAGGGCCCATGATAATGGATGAAAACATTAGTAGCTTTAATAAATCATTTTCTTAAAAAATTAATTAATTTCCCCTGGGATCGAAAGTGATAAAACGAAAATAAATATCCTTCTAAAAAAAATGTCCATTTTTTACGAGGTTAATTTTATGTGATGGACATTTACCATCTGCGGTGAAATTACCTATAACAGAATCCACAAAATTTCGCACCGTATGGGACACGATTTTACGTTGTGGGTATGCGAGTTAGAAAATTTTATTGTGATACGGCATCCACCTGCTCTCATAATAACGGGAGGGACCCTATTTCTGACTGAGTCTCCTCTCAATCGTAAACAATGAACAACGAACAACGATATCGATGATCAAACGCAATTAACTGACCCCTGAGCAGAAAGGGTTGCTACTATGTATTGTGCTAGTATATA
Source organism: Synergus umbraculus (assembly GCA_900474325.1). Lineage (NCBI taxonomy): Eukaryota > Metazoa > Arthropoda > Insecta > Hymenoptera > Cynipidae > Synergus > Synergus umbraculus. Next base: position 70,493 of record UCOK01008649.1, read on the forward strand.
TATAAATAAAAGAACACAAGTTTAATATTTAGGAAGTCAGCTATTATTTAAACTTTTTCCTCAGGCAAAACTGCAAAGACTTATTTATGCAGGTGTTGTACAGATGGTACCTCACATCACCAGGGTCCTAAACTTCAGATTTTATCGCAGGAATGAGATGTTCGGACAACTTCAACGATTTATTAGATATTAGAATTGGAATTGTGTAAGAGCTTTTGGTTCGAGTTCCAATTTAATTGCACTATGCTACCGTTTTTCCCTCAAGAAAGTAAAATACATTTAATGAATACAAAAGCCGTAAAACTGAACGGTAACCATTATTTCCGCGTCCCTCTTCTGCTATCAGACTTATCGATGAACTCAGCGTCTATTCCTAAATTCGTTCATCTGGCTTCACTTTACTTTTACCCGTATATCGTCGTATGCCACAAATAACCAGGCCGTTCTTTCTTCGTGCCCTTGTTCCTAATTTACCCGGAAAAGCCATTGATAATCGTCGAACCGTGAATCGATAGCGAAATCAACGATTCGTGGGTGCTCTTTTGCTTAAACATTGAACGATTGAAGCGTATAAAAGCGGCTGAAGGAAGTACGGAGAGTTATAGCCGCCGGAAGAGTGAGATACTCTTTCTTCCTGCTTTCGTGTTAGACTCACCAGCAGCAGCTGTCGTTCTTTGTGCGAGTTCCACTCGAGGACGAAATATCGCCACTTGCCCATTAAGAATCTAAGTCGTTTAAATGAAAAAGATAAAAGGGGATCTCACATGTGTGCTTCAGAATTAAAAACAGTCTTTCAATTGGTTGATTGAAGGCTCCAAACCTTCTTCTGATTTCTCTTATCTACATGTAAACACTCCATGTTCGCATGTATCACCTTTATCAGTCTTTCTCAAATATTTTTCAATAACTATTGAATCACGGTTGAAAATAACATTTTAGTAATAAAAAATAAACTTCCATCACATTTATTGTGAAAGTATAACATAAATTAAGAATGTTATTTTTCTAATATCTCGCACACACTAGGGAATAAATTCCCTAGTGTGTGCGACACCTGCTTTCGGCAGTCACCTGATTGTTGGAACACGATGAGCACACAGAGATATAGGAAGCATAATTTTCCAAAAATTGGGATCATCAGTGCGTGTAACCTAGGATTATTATAAGCTTTGAAGGTGTGTACAATCGTAGGGTATATATTTCATGTGTGTAAATTATATATTTAATTGAACAATGATAGACACCGTTTTTTTGGCAGTGACGTAAACTTCCGGTACAGCTGGTTTGTAGCGACCTGGTTTACGAGTCAGGGGATTCTAACGACGCAGTTTTCGAGCAAATCCAGAATTCAGGGCCACCCCTTCAATTTTAGTGTTTCTACGCGTTGGCGCAACCCCTCACTAACGCTATTGTCTGACACCGAGGTTGTGCTTATGATTATAGCCCTCTTGGAAGAGTTAACCCGAGATCTTAAAGTAACCGTCGTGCAGAAAGAAGTGTAGTTTTTGTTACAGCTTCTTTTGTTATACCACAATTTAAGTCCGTTTGTAGACTTAACGCTAGATTTAAGCCCTTCTTTAGTTCTAAAACAAGACCATTCATTTCTTACAGTCTTGTTTTAAAGCTTAAATCTAGTATTAAGTCTAAAGGACTTAAATTAAGGTGTAATAATAACAAGCTGGGGGCGACTGTATAACTTTTTATTTACACTTTTATACTTTCAATTTGGATTTCAAATTGAAATCCTGTTGTTTTGTTTCTTTTTTGTATTTGAATATTATTACATATAATTTCCCATGCAACACTGAGAAAATGCCTGGTTCAGTTAATCAGAATAATGGTTTACCAAAATAATAATCCTGCTAACTCAATATTTGTTAAAAGCAAAGGGTGTTCAATAATCTCTTTCCAAGAAGTTTCATAAAGAAGGAAAAGGTTCGCGTGACTTTTTTGGTTAGTTACTTTATACCTTAAAAAAATGCCCTTGACAGGAAGTGAGAATGCCCGGATGTGGCATCATAGTTTCTACACCCCAAAAGAATTCCTTGATGGGTCTGCCTAATAACAACCCTTGTCATTGTCGCGGTGTTAGAAATACTGGAAATTTGCATATAAATAGTTTGAAAAGAGGGGTTAAGTGTGTTTAGATGGTATAGTAAATTGTCTTCAGACCCCTCACATGGCCCCGTGACTTCTGGTGATCGTGATTGACACCAGCAAGCATTATAAGAGTGAGCACGCTTTCCTTCTTCGATAGATGGATATAGATGAACCATCGAGGGTCCTTGAGAGTTGCCACCCCAGTCATTACTTTGGTATTAACAAGGGATGATTTCCCTTCTTTCTTTCTTGCTACTTTGATAACCCTTGAGCTTCTCTCATCAAAGTCAGATTCTCGCTGTCATTCAAAGATTCGATGCAATGAAAATGTACCGAAAAAGGAAGTCACACCCACATTAGGTTCATCATTGGCTAATTCTCACTGAGCTGGCGCAAACTTACGAAACATATAAATTACATCATGCCAAAGGAAAATTTGTTACATAAGATTTTTTTGCGGCTAATAAAAGTCGATATTGACGGCGACAAAAGATTGCACTTGTTTCTATCGTTTTGCTATTTCCTATTGAAGAACGCGCAACTGTCGTTGCAACTTAATCTCATTTATGGCCGCATGTACATGAACGTCGTAAACGCGACAGGTTCACGAACTCGATTCAGTTCAAGGAGGCATTGAATATTTGTTCGCTGTGTCGATTCGAGTTCTTTGCAATATAAGCCTGCATAGAGAAGACGCTGCAGGTATATAAACAGATATAATAGTCATGAATATATGTTTTATGCTCGAGCATATTTATCTTTGAGATTTTCAAGGTACGCATACCTTTTTCTGCTACTAGGGCAATGATCGAATGCTATTTTTAATCTCTTCTCCTCTCCATCTAAAAGAATCTTTAACAACTTACAGGAACATTACCGTTTCTTAATTGAATTATCGTTTCTCAATTTAGAAAGGTAGAAATGATATCAAATCATCATTTATCGCTTATGGGAGTAACAATTAATTATCTGGAACGATTTATAACAATTGGCATTTCTCCTTTGTTTTTCTGTGTCGTGATTGATCAAAAAGTTGGCGTTTTCCGTCTGTTGAAACAGCAGCACATTAATAATGTTTCTTCTTGCTATTGAAGAAACGATTTTCTGCAGATTTGAAGCCAACAGAAATCCACAGAGCTCTCTTGGCGCACGACATCTCGACGTTGAAAATAAAATAATCTTCCTCCTTACCTGCAGCTCAAGACGTTTAGCGGCAATTAATTACAGCACTGGCCTGCTCAACGTTATTGACTGCAAGTAATGCCAACTCCGGTGCAACGTCCGACGTGACCACCAACTAGCTCAAGGAGAAAGAGCATTGGCTTTAGAACTATGAGTTTTCACGCGCGCAACACTTGACCTCGTACTGTGTTTGCTGCAAACGATTGTTTTTTTCACATTTACTTTTTCTATTTTTATTTGAAAAATCTGGAATTCTTCAGTCAATCATTATACCGCAATACTGCCTAGATCAACTTTAAATCACTCTTTTTCTTTTTAATATCAAATTCCAAAGAAATTCTACTTTCACTATTATTTCCAAAATTGTGAAACCTTTCTTTAACTTCTTGGCATAGAGAATTTTACAATTCTCCGTTAGTTCCACTTACACCAATTGAAAGTTTATTGTATACCTAATTAGATAATGATCTAATCTCACGGGTTAAAGAGTGAACCTCTCGGCCAATAAATATATTTATAGTGAGTCAATAAATAGTTATTTCTTGATAAAGTTTATCCAATACTCTCACATTATGTAGAAGCTCACAAGCATCTAACTGTTATAGTCATAATAAATTATATCGAGTGAATATATTTCTTAAAAGCAAAAAATTTTCTTCTTCGATCTGTGCTGTGAAGCTGTGAAGCTTGATTATTCCTATTTTAATCAATATTTCAAAAATTATTTGACCAATGATTCCCCACAAGGAATTTCAGATGTCTCTCGTAAAATTTTATATCAATTTTATATGAGGTCATAAAGTTCATGTAATCAGTTAATCAAGCAACACCTTATTTATACATAATGTATGGGATAATTGCTGTATAGTCAGTAAAAAATGAATTTCTCGTAATCCAAGGTTTTAGTATATAATTTTAACTATATTATTAGTCCACACTCTTCACCATAAGGAAATGTTTCTCCATTTCATATTTCCTTCTTTTCATGTATTAATTGTGATGACATTAAATACATATTATTATTATATGATTAGGGAATACGTTAGTTCAGAATTCTGTATCACAAAATGGTTTGATTATAGACAGAATCCCATGAAATAAATTGTTATAGCAAACCCTCAGAGATAGTAACGACCAATTTGTTCAAATCGCTCGCCTATCGTTTCAATTATTTTTCGGGGTTGATCGTAAAAATCTTTATTGTCTCGGATCTATTTTCGCTATACCATTTTACTCTTTTACTTTATAGAACGCTTCATGTGATAAATATGACACGTTTGTCGTTTTAAACCCTATGGATAAGATTCCATGGTTTTTCTATACATATAACTTATAATGAAATTATAAAAATTACAATAAATAAAAAATAATTTAATTGGGGTCTATCTTTTGAAATTTGGAAAGCTGATTTACATTGAATATTTAGGTGTTTAAACAGGAAAATTACATGGTTCACTCCCAGTGCATTGAAGATATCAAATTTCTGTTTTGATTAACTATTACTTTTTAAATTAAAGAACTTCATAAGAAAGGATGACCGCTTGTTAAAAAATATTAGCAATGATGGAGTGGAATGGAAGGTTAAAGAATAACGAGATGAGGATTGAGGTTGATTCATGCTTGGAAAGTATAAGACGTCAGCTTCAGCTTTTTCATTGACGATTTCAAATTCACAGTCATTCCCCGTTTTTTTTACCGTCAAGTTTTTCAATTTTCCCGGTAAACTAAATGTGACACAATGGAGCAAAAAATTTCCCTTGCGATAATTAAAGTAGATATCATACTTTTATAAATTGATAGAAATTTATAGAAGAATGAAAACATGAAGTTTACTGCAATCAGAAGTGAATTTCCGGTTTTTGAATTAAATTCCCTGATACTTCCTGACCTTGCATAATATATAGCGTTCATCTCAGCAAAACTGTTTCTACTTTCGCTAATTGAGATCGCAAGCAAAGTGCACATTTTAGAGTTAGTATTCTTGACAACTTTACGAGGCGGTTTATGGCGGTCCTATAGACTTCTCGATATTTACATTTTAAAGTGAATGAAAATTTACCACACTCGTAAAAAAGCCTCCGAAAATGCATGCACTTTCACTAATCAATCATCCGAAATTAAATTGTTTAATACCAAGAAATTTTTTTCTAAAGTTTGAATTATTGTATTTATTCCATTAATTGATGATCTCCTCCATAGTTCATTTAGAATTTCTAATGACTAAATTATGTGTCAGATGAATTTCTTAATTATAGAATTATATATTCATAATCCAGAGGGAATGTAATTCTAATTGCCAGAACAATTTGAAATTGGATGTTAGGAACTCTAACGAAGAGCAGAGAGGCTTCATAACAGTTGTCTTGATATGCCCCTTGGAATTGCTTAACAGTTGTACTCTCATGATCGCCAGGTTTCCTAGACTGAGGCGTCATACCTTTCCTCTTGCAAAATTTATTGCTAATAAAACGATGGTACTTTACCTGACAATTATTATATCTTGATGTACATCAGGAAATACGTTTCTAAGAATGGGGAAGAGATTATCAATTAATTTGCCTCATAATATTTCACCTTTTCATAAAAAATTCTAAGTATATTATGAAAATAAATTTTCCGTTTATTTATCAGTTTTGCCATTTAATTCTTTAATAGCAAGGATGAATAATATTGAAATCAGTGAATAAAAGGCCCTTTAAACTCTTGTATATAACTAGTACCGAACGTGGAGTAACCAGGCAACGGAGGGACGCAAAAGCATGGTTGTTAGCTCATCCCTCACTTGGTCCACTTCAAAGGCCCGTATATACCTATAAACTCGGTTGTCGTATTTTATCAAAAAGTGTGGGAGTATACTCATCCGGACAGATAAACGCGTATATTTCACAATTAAATTCTTTCTGGCCGTTTCTACATTCAAAAAATTACTCCATTTCGAACTAAAGGCTTTGTTATTTCGCTGCTTTTCCATTAAAAAGTAATATCATTTGATTCGGTCTTGTATGATTTTCAAATATGTTATTATATTTTGTAAGAACAATTGTTTCACTCGTCTCATAATATAATGAACCTATGCAGTAGTCAATGCAGATCAAATTTCCCAACCAAACAGCCATGCTTTTTCTATAGAGGTTTAGTTGGTGAAATAAAAAGTTTTATAACTTTTAATTGAATGCACTTTATGTGGTGGATAAATAGCAAGTAACTCGGTGAAAAATGAGAATATGTATACATTTTTCTGAATAAAGAATTCGGCATTGAAATTTTTATGTAGTTAAAATATATGCATTCATGGTAATCATATAATGGATATAATTAAAAATATTTTTCAAAATTGTGGAAACATAACAGTGAATGTTGCTTAGCAACCATGGAATTCGAACACGAAAGGGTTAAAACTTCATTATGCACCCCTTTTGCAGCTTATTTCGAGAAAGGTGGAACAGCAATTCAGAGTACACTTGTTTTACCTTTGCATATAATTTACTTTCCATATACCTAATCAAATTTTCGTCACATTCAATATAGAAAATATAGCTTAACGAAAGTATAGCATAGAGGAAATATGAGACCCGCATAAATGCCTAACAGAATAATAATGTATTTCATAAGAGGGTGAAGTACGTCCGTCAATTTTACTTATTACTTGGCTGGTCTGTGCATTATTATATATCTGTCTATGCTTTTAGCCTAAATGTCATTTTAGGGGAAAATGGAAATTGCCAAAATGTATCAGTACTTTTTTCGCCGGTATTTTTTGCAGGCAAGTGGAAATGTAATGCATCAGAAAAGTTTATTCTATCGCAATCGAATCAATTAACCTTGCGGTCAAACACAATTTATTATTGATCATTTTATATAGCGATGTCATTGTTTTAAAAGTTGCAGGGACAACTCTCTATGAATGAGTAAAAAGTGAACCACCAATTTGAATTGGTAAAGATTTCTACCACATATTCGTTGTATTAATTCAATTTCTATTAATTTCATTGAATACTTTTCAAGTTTTCACTAAAGTTTCGGTCAGATTTAGAGAGAAAGTCGTTTGCGATAGGTCGATAAATACTGCTGGCTTCATCCTAAAGTTTAATTACTTGGAAAAGAGTGCGCAATGCTGTGGTCTCATCTCCATTGTCTGGGCTGCTATTCAGCATTTTCGGTTTCCCTGTCCCTCCCTCAATTCCTCTGAGTGGCACAAGGCACTGACAACGGGAAACTCGATTGGAGAGCTAGGGTTCCTTACTTATCCCTCCCTTTATCCACCCTCGTTTCCCCTTTCCATCCGGCTTCCCTCCAAGTTGCTTGTGCTCGCCCTTTTTCCCCTTTTCCCCAACGGAGCCACGAATCCTCCCCATCGTGACGGCCCCTTCTTTGTTCTGGAGGCCAACGACGAAGACTGCGACTACTGCCACAGAGCAACGCTGGCCCACTGACCCGCTGTGGCGTCCAATCAGCAGCCACTTGAAGGGATGATGTGGCTCTGGTAGAACCAGGATACAGGCTTATACGCTGGAGACTTACCAAAGGAGTGCCAACCAGTTGAGGGGAAACAGGGGAAACTCACTTCAATGTTCTGACGAGCTGCCAAAATTGCCAGTTAGCGACTTTTAAGGCGAGAGCGGAGAAAGTTTGACTCAGAAAATGCGTCTCTGGCGCCGACATCGACGTCTTTCTTACAACCCCCGACGCTGTTTATTTCTCGTCTCTATAAACGAGATTGAAATTACTCAAATGCAGCGATTTCTTCTTCTTTGGCAGCAAGGGATCCTGGAACCTCCCATGGCTTTCCACTCGCAGGCTCAACCCCTCTTTGTTGACCTCACTTGACACGCCCATGAGGAGAGATTTTACTTTTGGGAATTTGTCGTTTCGACTAGTTGTCATTTGATGGCTGTATCTGGGTATATCTACTAACCGGGAATTCCCTTTAAAAGAAACGAATTGAATAATTTTAGGCGGAATTTTCTTTTCATATAACGTATATTACTTTGGCATTCATTATTGAATTGCTAATTTACATGCGGCTTCAGCGTTTGATTAGATTTCCGTCGAAACCGAAGTTGAAGTAAACAAAATTCCTCTTGGATATCGATCTTCATTCATTCGTTCAATTCATCAAGAAAATAGAAAAATTTCCAATTTTCGTTGAAGCTTGATAAGTTGGCTGTAATTCTGCGAATAAACAGACTCGAAGGATTTCGAGAGATAACTTGTTACCCTCCAATTACAAGGGTACCTATTATAAATTAAGGGAAACTTTTAATTAATGTTCATTTACACAATTCGCGCGATTTCCAAACAATCAGGTTTTCGACAACAAAGTGTTCGATATTTTCGAGATGTATCGTAATATCACTTTTTTTTACATATTAGGAGGATTTGGTTTATTTGGAATATGAGCAACTTTCTTAACTCACATAAAAGCCTATTATGTGTAACTTTTCTCCCTATACACGGCAGAATAGTGCCTTTAATCTCCTGAGACATGTAACGTGATTGGCGGATAATTGTAGCGATTTTGTCATGATTTCAACAATGCGATTCCTGATACGAATCTGAAGGAACAGACTTGTCAAGAACTTGAATCCAAGCACACCCTGAAGTCAATCACGACGTTAATCAGACTTTGTCCCGTTGTCGAAGCTTCGTGAACGGAGTTCCGAGTTGGAAAAGAGGGAAACAGTCAAGAAAGACGAGGGATCCTAATTGAGAGACTCACTAAGCACGAAAATGTGATCCTTCAAAATGAGCAATTTCATCTAGTCTCAGAAATGACGGTGCTGTATTTATTGTTAATTAGGGACAACATGAAATTCCCGTTACTCGAAAGGCAAAGGCACAAAATATGAACTTGAAAGACTTCACTATATATAGAAAATGTCAATTAATTCCATTGCAATGGATTTTCTTCTTTTTCTGTTTATGACGGTCTGTGAATAGTCTCGAAATAGCTTTCAATTATTTTTTTCAACTGGCAACAGTGTGAAGCAGTTAGTGCATTAATCTCAGTAGAAGTTTCTAAGCCTTTTGAAGTGTTCCACTCGAACCCATAAACTTACCCTGCGGAACAGTGATATTAACCACCCCTTACCCCTAGAAACAGAAGCATTCACGGAGGAATGGATTCGGATTCTCGATTCGCATGAATAACGACCGCCAGGCTGGACATTGTTTGAATGGAAATTTGCGTTAAAAGCCCTTAGAGAGAAGGGTTGCAATTAAGCCCTTAATAGTATTATTGCCATAAAGGATAAGTTTAAATTCACGATGTAGGTACTTGCCCATTTTGCCCTAATGCGAAACTTACTGATAATTATTATTATTACCAGCAATATTACAAATATCATCAAATGATATGAAGAGTATTGATATTTTAAGGGATTTAACGTTATTTTATAGGATATATTAAGTATTCAAATGATTTTTGAGTGAAAATTACTTTTGAATCAGACGAATTTAATTTTCTATCAAAATTAATAATTATTATACTTTATTAAAAATTATTTTGCCCTTAAATGCTAATTTATTTAATAACGCATTATATTTTGATACTTCTGTAGATATAATGTCTGATTTATTCAGAGATGCAAATGTGAAGCATGAGTTTGATGTTTGTTGAGTTACTTATAGGATTAGCAAGCAGTATAGCTATACTAGCCAGTGGCCAATACTAACGCGATTTCGGACCGACCGAACAATAGCGAAGTCAAACACTTTGACCCAATCCATAGAGGTATTTCAGGGTATTTCAATATTTGGCTCTCTAATGTAATCCTCTGAAGGAGCACTTTACTCTGCAATTCCATTATGTGTTTTCTTGACTTTTGGGTTGACCAATCTGCCTTCTTTGCGATCATAAGACTGAAAAAAATCTAGAAATATAAAAACCACATTCAATATGTTTTATTTAATAATTCAATCGATCACAGTGAATTTTATTCTTCTTTGAATATAATTTCAATCATGTTATCTCTTCGTCAATATCAATAGTGGAAATCTGTTTACTTCCTATACTTCTGATGACAAGAATGACAGGATATAATCCAAAGGAATGTTCCGGTATTTGCATATTTATACCGACCTGGTGATAATTGAAAAATTGCTATTGTGTCATTTCGGGGTGTCGTTTAGGCAAAACTGGCCTAATATATAGGACCGGTTACAGTATACAAGGGACATAAAACGACCCTGACATGCGGTCGTGAATTGTGAATGTTGATCCCATTCGACCAGGAATAAACTAGGCCCCCCTTTTGCCTTCTTTTAACGAGCGTAGGCGCACCATTGCTATTGTTCAAAAGACCCGTAAAAACTACAAAAAGTATTTCTTCCCTTCTGTACAAAAAATGAGCCGTCCTTTGTGCAACAGACAGAATTGGTTTTCCGCAGAGTTCAGATTGAAAACGAATGACGAATCTCCCCTCTTTTTATGATGGTGTAACGAATTATTCGACTTCGAGAGCTGAATGGCAGGATTTAAAGTCTCGTCGAGTGCTGGAAGCGAATTTATATGTATTTTTTGATTCTGGTTCTGATCGTCAGCCCAAAACTGTCATAGGGTCTCATAACCCTTTGAATCCTGCCATTCCAGTCGTTATCGAATCCTGGGACGACCAGCTCTCCTCTTTCGCGAATGGGACAAGGATAATCCACGATAGGGTGTTCTCGACGTTACGAAACACTGCTCGGATTATATTTTATCAAAGCTTTTATCTCTCGCTTCATACGAACTGAAATTCGACGATTTAAAAAGTTTCTTGATTGACATTTTGTAAGAGAGGGTACTGTCATTTTTTTTGTCTGAATCTGAATATGTAATTCAGAATTATGAAATGTTCTTCAAATCTTTCTAGTTTTATTTTCACGTCGCTCGGCTTAAATCTCAAATTAGTAGATCATATAAAAATCTGCAGTGTGAAGACAAGAAAATTAAAATTAAATTCTGGAGAAGAAATATTTCTTTTAGCCAGAAATTTAGTCAAAAATTACTAGACAGCCTGGGACTGCTCTTCATTAAACGTTGAAAACCTTCCGTCACAGTAACCTGGAAAGTTAGGAAGGGAACCTTAAAAGGTTGAAATTGCGCTGAAATGACTGTTCTTAGCTAAACGAGGGACATGTCAGAATTAGGGTCCTCGAGCCTGCTTTTCGCAGAATCAAATAAAGGCACTGGTATGTGCACCATGCTATCTTGTTGGCAATTTATGTATACTATGTATTGGATATTCGTGCAACACGCATGTAGATGGGGAATTAGTGTGAGTGTGATGTAGCAAAGTTAGGTTTGCGCTCGCATGCTCGTCGACACGTGCGACACAACGCCAAAACGCACCCCTCGTCCAGAAGCAAAAGCGAAAGCGATGCGCGAGGGGTTGATCGAGTTGCGAGCGGCATTTGTTTAATTGGAAACCAACATGGCCGACTCTGCTACCCCTTCGACCCCTTAGTCCAGCACTCGTGCCTCGAATTGCATGGTACGTGTGTGGCACGAATCGAGGGTAAGCTTTTTGCGTGGTACGCACATTAACATTGCATATGGACAATTTCAACTGTCCTTTTTTTCCGTCCTTTGTTACTTGTCAGATTATTTCCCAACACTCAGTATTTCATACTTTTTATTCAATTGTACCTGCAGTCATTCAAACACTGAAGGGGGTTATCTAATTCGATTTACTACACCTCTTTCCATGAAAAACTAATGTCGGCTCATGAACATTAGAGATATTTTTTATATCCTTTATGGAGGGACTATATTCTTTTAAAAAATGACCGTCTCCTGAAAAAAATTGTACGATATTTTCGCTGTAGTTGGTCTGCTTTAATTAATAACGCAATATCTTTCCCTTAGAGAGATAAATGTGTACTTGTAGCAAACATGAGGATACGGGCGCAATATTACTTCTGCTTTGTCTACCCTTCTTCCCTAACACTAGTGTAGTTCGATAAAATAAGACATTACTACCGAATTTAATCTGTTCCCAAGAGACGAATCTTCTTTCCAATTCCCGAGAACAATATTATCATTCTTAAAACGAAGTATCGATTTCAATAAAAACGATTTTGAAAAGTTTTGTCATAGTCTGTGAGAAAATATTGATATAAACTGGCTGTGAATTCAATCTCGAGGGTCTTCCTTTGATTTTATTTTCTAAACTTTAATATTATCAATACTAAAATTCTCCATATGATATGTTTCTCTTTAAATTGCAACGCAATTGGGAAAGTCTCTTGAACTCTTTCAAAAATTATGAAATTTTTGAATACACTAAAAATTCGAGTGGGTAAACCCTCATATTAAATATCATTCCTTTCATAGACAATTTTCTAAATTATATATCATGTTTAACCAGTCTACAAAGACTGAAAACACGAGCCACGTTGAATCGATTTCCTGATTTTTTTTTATCATTAACCAAGCCCTGTTTGTCAGGACTCGGATGCTGTGTGGCTTGTGTAAGCAAGGAGTCCGCAAATAAACACGGGGAATGTGAAATAATTAGATGTCTCCAAACAACGAAGTATTGTCTGCACTATCAGTTGTCATCCTTCGTGTAAACGAGAACTTTATAGATTATACATAGAGAATAGTGTACACAGAATATCTGGAGTATAGGTATACACTAGCTATAGAAACACTCTATACCTATACATATATATATATATCCACGACTCATTCGACGAGCTAACAATATGAATAGCATCTGTCTACTGCTAATACCCCTACAATAATTAGACTAATTTTACTAATTGAGTCTAAACATCCGCTTTCTACTCTAAAACAATGCATATACACCTACCACTAAACTTCCTGAAAATCTTTTAAAATCTTTTGATGCCGTCTTTGACAAGGATATCGTAAATCATTATTTTTTTATGATTTAAAATACAAATGTATATATAATTCAATTTGATTGATGTAACGATATCCCTCTTGACAAAGTGATTTGTAAAGCAAATGTGAGAACAAATATCGAATAAAACTCACGTCAAACAAAGGTAATTGATAATTACTTAGCCTTTGTTCCGTCAGAAACACGGGTCTTTTCATCTGCGAAGCAAACGTCAGAAACGAGTGAAAAATGTCACTTATATGTAAAGCAAATTGTGCCGCCCTTACAACATTTCATTACTTTCTCCGAAGGCAACACCTCGCGACCCTCCAAAATTTAATTCTCCCTCTTCGCCTCTCTCTCAAACACTTTCTGTTTCTCTCGTGTCTATTGCTTAATATAAGCTCAAACGGATGATGGGCTGCCACCTGCTTGGTCCTTTAAAAATGGTTAACCAACGATCTGACGCCACTAGCGATGAAAAATGGACAAGCCCTTCTACCCCCTCGTTTTATATTTTGATTTCTTTCTTTATTTTTTGCTGGAGAGCAAGGAACAAAGGAACCACTCCTCGGTACTAATATTAAGCTAATTTTAATTGAATTTGTAATCGAAATTAGATAGAGAGGAGGTATTTACATGATCAGTATTATTATTTGTTTTTATACCATTAAGTAATCTTATTCTCGTATTTTCAAAGAATTCTATCTGATCTACAAAGTGTTTGCAAAGAAGATTATAAAAAAGAATCCGCTCTCATTCGCTGTGGTCCAGTGATTAGCGTCGAAACACCCTCTTGTTCTTCGATTGGGGTGGCCAATCGATTTTTGTCCATACCATTCTCAATCAAGGTTTTCATTAACCCGAATACCCAGAGGGGCTCCAGATCGAATATCCAGTGATTAATTTACCACAACGAAAAAGAAATATTTCGATTTTATTCTTTTACAAAGAACAAACTCCAGATAATAAATAAATAATTGTGATTATTAATTATTAATCATAAATTCGTTGGTCTATATAGATGCATAATAAATTCGTCCTTTTACTTTCATTCCACTTGAATCAAGGGGAATTAAACCTCTTTTAAATATCTCATTACCTCCTATATATAAAAGTAGATGTTATTACCTTAGGACAGAAAATCCTCTTAAAATAATCCCTTTGAGTTGACAGAAATTCATTTTTATTCAAGAAGAAGAAATCGCTTCAAAGAGTTAGACTTGAGAGAAACATTGGATTAAAGAGATCTCAAATTAGCAGAGAATTTCTGTATTCAAATACCGACAAGGGAATAAATTATCCGAATTTTATCAAATAATTTTACAACCTCAGCAGTTGAAGATTAATCGCTTCGAATTTCAAAATATGTTGTCTTTGCTCTTAAATGAAACTTTTAGAGCATGAATGTTGTGCTAATATATACATACCTGGTCTGAAAATATTAATAGATGATTTTGACAAATTGCTTGTCAGCACGATGTGTCACCAGGAACACCATGAAAGGTTGGATCGAGGGTGGCTTGGTCCTCTGCAAGTTGAATAACTCAAAATCTCAACTACATGTGCTGTCATATCAGTTACAAAAAAAAGTACACTCGCTATATCGTATCATTGCGCATATTCCAATAATGTAAAATGTGTTCCCTAAAATTGAGCAAATTCTAGGTTTGAAGTTTATTAATTTTTAATGGATGTGTTATCTATCTCGAGACCCTTCTTGGGAATTTGACAGTCGCGATTGCGTGAGACGTCAACCCATTATTATTCACCTGTTTTCTGTGAAATCGTAGTCATTTATAGGAATCGATAAGTTTCGTGTCTACAATGTCTAATATTTTGCGGTTCTCCGCAAAGTGGCTTCTATTGCAGTATAATCTGATTGATTCTGACAAATTATCGTAGACTATAAATAATTTCGTCTGTCTCGTCTATTTACGTTCTGCAGAAATCCAGAAATTATATAAAAAATTATTATTCACTTTCTGAAACTATTAATCATCATTTTTAAGGCTTGAAAAGTAATATATAAATTGTAAATTTATTTTTGGAAGTTATTTAAATACCTAAATGTGACAGCTGTGCTTTCGTATTTTCTGACAACCGACAGGAAATCCCTTTCCTAATAAAAAATGTCTTCTTGAAGTTTAAATTCAAAGATCGAGACGCACAGCGAAAAAAGAGGGAACAAACATTTTTCTTCCACCGCTGAAAACTAATAAGCTCTGCATATTTGATAGAATCCATTCTGTTTTCTAAAATCTTTTCTCGACCCCCTTTGTAAGATCCACTGCCGCATGGCATGGGGGGAAATGTAATTTCTTTGACTAACACGATGCAATTTTGATCCCATTTCGTGGAACACGAAAGACTTCGCTTCTCTCTGCCAGATAAATTTCGCGTCTTGCTGCTTTTCAGATCGCTCGAGAAGGGTCGTAAATTACATTGTCTAGTATTTTCTAGAAGTGGCATTTGTTTATCAACATTTTATCATTTCTGTATGCTTTGTAGCACTTTTTAGTACTTCCAAAGCGATAATAAATATTATTTATGTCTCTCTATTTTCACTATTTTAAAATTCAAGGAGGGTTTGAAAAAACTACGTATAAAAGAAACTAATAAATGCGTTCTATAACAAGTATGTGGATTATTCGTTGCTTTTTAAAATCTAAAGAAGGTTTCAGTAAATATTTTTTGGATGAATGAAAAATAATTAAAAATAATGACACTATTCAATTTATTAAATCACATTTTTAACTATTAAGTTTAACTATTAAGTTTGCAGCAATAAGGCTACTCCAGCTAATGTCCACTTTGCTGGTTTATCTTTCGTCTTTAAATTAAATGTCCAAACGTAGGTTGGACCTCGAGTTCTCGTTTTGTAAACGGGGCTTTCGTACATGTTCCTTAAATCTTGTTTATCTTGAGTAATGGCTCGTATGTTTATCACAGGCATGGATGGAAACAATTCTTTCGGTCTCGAATCTACAATAATTCCTGCTTGAACATCCCATCTTGCCCCTTCCATAAAAATCCCATGAACGTAAGCACCGTCTCGTGGTGCTGATCTAAATAATTTAAAGAAGCTGATGAAAACCTTCTTTTAAAAAGTGGAAAAAAGTAATTTAGTTTTATACATACGTGAATTCCTCTTTATTTTTCTTCGTTACGTCACACTGCAAACACATTTTGTCGAGAGGAAGTTCGTGTCTTCTGGCTGTGGATTGCATTATCGCAGTTAATAGTGATTGGGGGTTGAAAAATCCAGCTAGCCAAACTGAAGCAGGTAGCTGCATAAAATATTATTAATTGTCAATAATCTTCCACCTTCCATATACATTTGTATAAAACAAAATGTTTAGTTGCTATACAGTTTAGTTTATTAGCAACTCCTAGTAAATTTTTGATAATAGTTTTTTTAATAAGAATATTCACAATAATAAATTATGAACTTACAACGAAATCAGTGGACCACGTTTCCAATTCTCTCAACCTTAATAGTAAATCAACGAACCAGGGTGTCAGGCCTAATAATGAAGGATATGCTCTCAGACCCCAAACCGCAGGAACTTGATCAAGAAATAATGAATTTTCTAGATCTTCCATATCTGATGTAATAGTAAGTTCACCCTTTAAACCTAAATCCAATTCTCGAAGTGATCTTTTAATTTCTCCAGTAAGGTAATTCATTCTTTCACATTCCTGAAATGCGACAATTACATAGGGAGTGCGTTCTTCCACTTTTCCCATAATTTCTGCCATATTGAATTCTTCCGGTAATTTTTCCATTATTTCATCCAATATTTGTTTCACCTGTTATATTAATACTATCATTATTTTGTATTTTATCTTACAATGTGTGTACTAACCAGGAAAATCGTGATTAATAGACGTCCAGAAATCTTATTTTTATGTTTATATAAACGATATTGTAATTTTTATTATCACCTTTTCTTCTCGTGTAATCGTCTGTCCACCAGAACTTCCAGCATCTCTAGGTTGCATCTCAAAAACTGTTTTGAACAAATTCTCGGATGTAGTTGTTAAAAAACCAATTTCAGCATTAGGATGAAGACCATATAAATATGGAGATTCTGGGGGCATAGCTTCGTCAATGTATGTGTGATAGCCAACCAAATCAGAATTAGGAGGAGCAGGAAAACCTGTGTGCAACACAAATTATTATTATTCATTTTTATTAATTCGAAATTTTATTAAACTTTGTTTGAGCTTGAAGTACATGCTTATATAAAATTTAATCATTTTTTAAAGGAGTATAATTATGATTGTAGATAATTATTTACGCGTATGTTGAATGCAGGATGTACTTTATGATTATGTGCACATAAGGTGCATATAATAAGTACACCTTATGTGTCTTGTTCCGTACAGGAAAACACAAATACACAAATACATGCAATGCTTGCAATTAGTGATAAATACTTTTAAACAATCGTATTTGAAAGCGCATTTCTATCAGGAAACTTTTCAGTCTATCATGAAAACTATAAAAGTAACCATGTTTATAGTGTTCGTTTTATTAGTTACTCTTGCTCTTACTACAGCACGTAAGTAAATCATATTAAAAAAATATGTCTTTTGTTATTTACGAAATAGAATATATATATATATTACGAAATAGAATAATATACATGTAGCAAACCTAAACCAGGAATGTCATTTGCAATTTAATTTGTACATTTATATAACATTTTTTTGTCTTCTGGATTAGAAGTATTACAAGAAACGCCTTATAATAACCTGGAGCTAAGTGAAGTTCTCCATCCACAAGATCAGGTTGCATCAGTTCCTCCAAATAAGACACACACAACCTTCGATCCCAATCATCAGTAATGTGTCCTCCATACATAATTTCACCAAAAAGATACCTCAAGTCCTCCCAAGGTATTTTCGGACTCGCTTCCAAATAATTGTAGAGAACGCTCACACTAATGTTCAAGTCTCCAACATTGAAAGGATAAATTTTATTCCAGCCTTGAGGTCCAAATTTCCTCCTCTCGGCAACAACTGCGTGGAAATAACATAGGGAAAATAATATTGATTTGAACTCAGCTTCCTTGCTGCATATTTCTAGAGTCTCTTGTGTGAAATTATCCAAGGCCTTGTGTAGATTAGCCTGCATTCCAGTTGGTGGTTCGTTCGTTATTTTTATGGATGATTCCAAAATCCCCTGTTTAAAAAGATATTCTTGTAATTTGGTACCAAAAGAAGTAATCAATTTTGCAACCAATAAGGTACAATGACAAAATAATAACAAACCTGTGGAATTATATGACCTGAAGGAGAACTTGCTGGTTCAGCACTCATGAAAACTCGATAGTCGGAATGAGATCCTTCAGAGGCAACTTCCAATTTTTTCTCCAGGAAAGGTAACCATTTTTTAACCAGATGTATATTTTGGAGAACGACCCAGTGGCCCTTTTGGGAAGCTTCATCCATAGCTTGTTCTGCTACAGTTTCTTGACCTTGACCAAGAGAAACGTTGTGGAAATTCTGATTATCTGAGGTAAAACCTAGACGTCTTCCCAAGTCTTCCACATCCTATTGAAGAAATTAAGAATTTTTATTCAAAAAATGATAAAAGAAACAATAATTTGAAAAAAAACACAGAGCCTAATTATTGCCTTCAGTGGATTGACTCCTGGAGACAAGATGAAGAAAATAGGTGTAGAAGGACTAGTTTCCTCGAAAGACTTTGCAAATTCAACAGTTCTTCCTTCCACATAGCGTGAACCCAATTTTTCTTCAATAAAAGCAGCGATCGCATAAGTCATTCTGTCTGGTCTTAAGGCTCTCAACATGCAAAGACGCTGAAGAGCTGTTTTGTTCTTCCATTCTTGAGGAAATTTCTCTCGTTCAGGACACTCACATTCAACGAACTTCTTCCATCGTTTGGAAGAACTTTCTATATCCCTATCAAGATTTCTGAAAAAGTGACAAAAATTTGCTTGAATTTAAGGAGTAATTTTAAGAGACTTCAAAATGAGTCTAATAAGCTTCGATAAGTTTCATAAATTTACCGGAATTCATCTTTACTGGCTAAACTTCTGATTCCACCCCAACTAGTATTCGTCAAAAAGTCGACAGGAGATGTTACGTGAGGAGTGATCGGGAACCTCAACAAGAAGTCCAAATCAGTAGAAGAAATCTCTTTTCTAACAAGTAAAATTTGGAAGGTCATCTGCGAGGTGAAGATAAGTTTGTCACATTCAAAGAGTCCTCTGCTGGTGTACATAAAGACTGAATAAGTGATGCATTCAATTAAATTCATCACACGACTAGACACATCGGGAGCTGGATCTGCTTTAAGAATAGCTTTCTGAAAGACAACACTGAAGGCTTTCAATGAAAACTGATAAATTGGGTTAATCATATTCAGGTCATTGAGGATGAAGTAGAGAAGAGATGCTCGGGCTGCTGCTGGTCTGTATAATTCTCGAGCAGCATCAATTTGCTTACTAGTACCTCTAGCTTCTGTGACTTTTCGTTCAACCTCTGCCGCAGTTCGTTTTGTCGTTTCAAGATTTTCTACTAGGGCTGTATCGCCAAGAACATTGCTGTCAGCTGATGAGAGTCTGTTGGATAAAGAAATTATTTATTTATCAATAATCTCACATCTATTAGTATCAACTATCTAGCTCACGTTGTTACCTAGATAGAAGTGAGTCTTCTAAACTATTCAACGTGATTTTAAAATCATTCTGCTGCCTCGTCAATTCAGCTTTCAATTCTTCAAGATCTGGCCTTTCGGCTTTCACCACCTCAGCCAAAAGCTGATCTTCCAAACCATCTCTGGTTACCGTAAAGTTAATTAAAGTAGTTTGCGCTTGCATCTCTGGTTTGTAATGAGGATTCGCCAGCTTAGTATGAAGCAACAATCTAAAGTTCGAATTATACTCAACCTCCTTATCGCCAATTTTTATAGCACGTCCTTTCTTGATTAGGTTTCTACCCAACAGAGGATCCAGAACAGGATCAACAGATTCTCCTATATTTTCAACAAGAACGGTGGAACCACTTGCTAAGGACACTTCGATTATTTCCAAATAACCTCGCTGACCAAGACGAATGACTTTCAGTTGCTCTCCATATTTTTGCTTTATCCACTTAATTCCTTGAAGCTAAAACAAATAATTTCATTGTTTACCATCATCAACTTAAAAATATATTTATTTAGTAGCAATATTATACGTGTGCTATTATCATTTTCACCTGTGGGTCTATCATAAGCGGCCAGCGATCAGAGTTGGTTAAAATGGTAGCATTTTCAGTGGACATTCTGTCATTTGGTAGACCTTCGTTGTTCCACTTTGCTATCTGAGTATCATCTGTTAAAAGTGATAAGGGATCAAGACCGTCAGTAATAGGAACAGCTGGGTCAATATTTCGAAGGAAAGGAAGCCACTGTTTGATCAGTAGGTCTGATCGGAATTGTTTTGTGAAACAACCTACGTAGGAGATGAAGGCAGTAATCAGTAAGACATCTCCTGGTAATGTTGCTCCTTGTTGCATGAAACTAGATCATCAAATTGAATAAAAAATTGTTACTAAAATTTTCAATAGTGTTTCTGATCTAAAGTTAAATATTCTAGAGACTTACTTTGCTACAGAATCTGCCCATCTTACATTTTCTGATGCTAAGCCACCCACTAATCGATTTGCAAGTGCAATTGTAGCATTCGTAGCATCAGCTTCTTTCTGGCACTTCAACTTTTCAGCTGTTGCCTGTTCGAAATCTGCAGTCAGCTTTGCCAGTTGTTCTTCCAAAGACTAAAAAAAATAATCATCAATCTGATTTTCAATACTAGTTATTTTTTTGAAAAAGTAATTAAATAATTTACTCACACCAACTTTGCGCTTTATAACACTCAACTTATCTTGAGCTGCTGCCAACTCAGCATTCGCTTGAGCAAGGGCTTTTCGTTTGGGTTCAACATCACAAAACACTTCATAAAACTTGATGATGTTAATTACCCAAGCACATAATCCAGCTGCAGCAGCTGATTTCGACCTTACGAATTCAGGTTCGAACTCGGAGTCTTTTAAATAAGGTTGTATAGCTTTGATGACTTCAGGATGGATATTTTCCTTGTCATAATTGATTAGAGCATCAAGGAAACTGTCAACTTTTGCCATCACGATCTACCAAACAAGAACATCTTGTTGATTAAATTACTTCCATCAACGAAACTATTCTTCTGATGATGAATATATTTTTTTACCTTAGCTGCTTTCCAACTCCTATCTTTCGGTACCTTTCCACTTGGAGCTAGAAGAACCATTACAGCTGCTGTAACATTTGTGACAGCCCCTGGTGGTGAACCAAAAGATTTTAACTCCGTCAGATTGGCTTTATTTAACGTATTTAAAGCTTCCTGGGCTGCTAACAAAGCAGGTTCTGCTTTCAACAAATCAGCTTCGCAATCCTTTTGCTTCTTTGAGACTTCCTCTGCGATTATCGCCACTTTCGATTCTTCCTCGTCGGCTGAAAATTTAAATAAATGTTAAATCCTCAATTTTTTTATCCGAGGTGCTGGTATAATATTAGTACTAATTTATACTTTAAGTCAAAAATTAAAGAATTTTACCCAAAGCCTTTTCTTTTGATACTTTTTCGGTCTCCACCCCCACTATAGCAATCAATGTATCAGCAGCCTCATTCTTCTGCTGTAACTCAATTTCCTGAACTGCTAACTTCTGTTTTAACTCATCTACTTGAGCCGCAGTTGACCTCAATTTTGCCAGTCCATTTTCCAATCTTTCAATTCGACCTTGAAGTTCTTTAGCTTTTGCTTTTAAAAGTTTTGTATACAAGCTAATTTGTTCTAAAAACGACTTAGGAGTTGTGTAATTATATCGTCGTTCACTTGCCAAGTACTGACGACTAGCTGAGTTAACAGTTGTGTGAGCATGTGCCATAAATTTAGCAGCTGACTCCCTAAGTTGGTTTCGATTGATATTTTAAAGATGATATGATTCTTGCATGATAAAATTTCTCAATATAATAAAAATATAATTCATTGCGTACCTATATCCTTCTGGTAACTCATTCAGCTCTTGCAAGAATCTTTTTGACACAGACATCAAAGCTTCTTGAGGCCATTCGTGGAACCAATTGATAGCTGTACAATTTATGATAGCTGGAAATTTTCTGGATCGGACCCTCAAAGTGGAACCAACAGGGGAGAAACAAAGAACTACCCTTAGTTGACGCCGTACTCTATCAATGAAGAACTTCCAACAGTTTTCTCTCGTATCCAGTATTCCAGCCCCTTTAACTTCATTGCGGACACCTAAAATCATTTATATTTGTAAAACTGATTCTAGTATTAATTAATAATAGATTCTGCATACCAGCTATGATATTCTCCACCTCGTCTTCAGGAAACAGATCAGGAACTTCACCAGAAGCTAACATATCATTAATGAGTACCAAGAACTGTTCATTCGGCACCTGAGCATCAGTCATTAGGAACATAATTCCTAAATTTTTTAAGCCTGATTTGGAATAAAGAGAAGCCAACTCCAGTTTGAAGTCTGCAACCCCATAACCCTTCCTCAGTTGGATTTGGAAGACCTCCAATGAACTGATGAAGGCTGCTAGACGAGAAAGGCTTTGCTTTCCAGATCCCCCAACACCCACAAGTAATGCACTTCCTCTAGGAGATTCCAGGATTCTATTGATTCGACACACGTGCATCATAGCATCTTCAAACAAAACTAGATTCATAGCAGCTACCAGATCATTGTAGCTGACCAAAGCTTCTGAGAGCAATCGATGAAGGCTCGCCCAGTCGGGTACAGGCATGTACTTTGGTTCTCCAACACCACCTTGATTCAGTAATATAACATTTACAGTTTATTAATGCGTGAGGTATTTAAATATATAATATTTACTAGCGGCAGTTTACCTGCAAAATGGCAATATATGTTTGGCTTCTCCAATACAGTTCCCTCATCAAGTTCTTCAACATTTTTCTTTAATATGTCAATCTGGAACTTGTAGAAACTCTCAATGTCTTTCTCATCAACCAATTTGTCTCCATAGACTCGATGTGTTTCATGCAACCACAATCTGATAATATCAGAAGGGATTTGTAAACATTCATTTGCACTGAATAATAATCCCTGAAAACAATTTGATAAGTCTCTCAAGTTGAAGATATAATGAAACTTCATAGCTGTTGGCAAGAAGACTTGGGCACAACGATGGTGAAGTTGAAGAGAAGCTTGGACGATGTTGTTGCATAAGGATGTAATACAAGTCGGAAACCTGAAAGAATATTATAAATATATTAGATAAATAGATAGATCAACTAAAAGATTGTCAATCAGTGAGGATCATTTACATACCTATGTTCCACATTTGCCAGATGCTGCGAGAGTATGGAAGCATAGATAGTAGTCAAAGAATCAGCATTTGGAAAGCTGACAGCAAAAACAGAAAAGTGTCTCTGTAACCTTGGATTAATAGTAAAGGATCCAGCAGTCGGGTTCATGCAACTCACATACTGACAATTATGAATATCTTTCAAGGTCAGCTTCGTCCTATCATACCAATGTCCATAATCTAGATGCTGTCTAATCAAGGTATGAGGTTGAACTGTTCCATAAGTATCCACTTCTGGCATGTTCATATCATCAATGAAGTATACTAGAGTTTTGTTACCAGGTGGTCCATAATTCCTTCCAGCCTTCTTCTCCAGTGGCTTCTCCAGTATCTTTTGAAGCATTTCAGAGGATGTGTAGAAATTGAAAGGTACATTCGCGATTGCGTAGTTTTCTGAGAGCTGAAGCAGTTTCTCTGAAACCAAAACCGTTTTCCCGCAACCTGCTGTACCAACCAACATCACAGGATGCTTTTCAGCCATGAGGAGATCCAGAAAGTATCTGATCCTGATGGACTCGGCTGTGTAAACAAGAATTGCTTGTAATGGAATGTCTGGATCCAATTCGAACTTTGGAAGACGTTGGGTCCAGGGCACAAAGGTTTTTGTTTCAGGATCAATGTAGTAGTCAAATACTGTTCCTTGAGCAGGGAATTTGATTTGCTTGAATTCATTAACCCACCTGAAAATGGAAGAATTATATCATCTCTATAGATTTTTCTAAATGAATTTTTAACTCACCATTTGGTAAACTCAACCCTATAATCCACTGTCTGATCCTGGAACATAGACGATCCGAAAGCCCAGACAGCTGCAAATACAAAATACAATTCATAGTCATCCTTTGTGAAATCATTTGCTGTCAATTCATCTGTCAATAAACAATTCAGAAGATGACAGAGCATTTCTACGTGAGCCATGTCAGCGATAGGTGTAATCTTTTTGAACCTTGTTCTAAGAGTCTCCAAACACTGAGGAATGTATTTATCAAATAAAATCACCAGGTTCGATTTCTCATGCGACAAGGTCCTTTTTTCAATCCAGCTGGTGACATAAGGATTCCAGCCTAGATCTTGAGGATTGATGTAGAGGATTCCAGCTCTGGAAACAGTAGCAGGGGTAGCAGTTCTGAGATTCGATATTTCAAAGAGTAATCTCATTACTGGAGTCAAAGCTATTCTTTCGTTGCTAGCTAGAGTCAAGACTTTGTTGTCATCCATAACTGTATTGAGCGACTCAATCCACATTGGATCGATATCTCCATCAAGTATGATCCATTTAGGATTCTCACCTCCCAGATTGGCCTGCTCTCTCATTATCACAGAAAACAAACCATCCT
The DNA here is from genome assembly GCA_900474325.1 of Synergus umbraculus. Classification (NCBI taxonomy): domain Eukaryota; kingdom Metazoa; phylum Arthropoda; class Insecta; order Hymenoptera; family Cynipidae; genus Synergus; species Synergus umbraculus. The sequence continues at coordinate 95,353 of UCOK01008649.1, forward strand.
TCCATTCACGAGTGGCTGGATTAATAATTCCAAATAGTTCGTCATTGGTCACAGCTTTAGGGTTCAGGTCGTTGTATATCGGCTTTCTTTTGATATTCTGATAAGTCCTGAAGAGGGTGTTCCAAACTTGAGTTTTACCTAAAATTAATTAATTCCTTTTACAAACTGTTTACGCTTTCAAAACTAAACTTGGAAATTCAATTCTTACCACATCCTGCCAAGCCAACAATAAAGACCGAATGTCTGACTTCCAACAACTCTTCCAGCTGAACCACTTTCAATATGAAACCATCTTCAGGCTGTAGAAGTAAATCTGCAGCTGCTTGCTTCACAGTCTTTTCAAAATCAACGTCTCTCTTCCTGGGAACATCCAAAGCTGGAAACAAATCAGCTATCAGTCCCATAAATACAGGCAAGTCATCTGACACAACTTTAGGTATATTGAAGTCCCTCAGTGCTCTCATCAGCACTTCTTCTTCTGGTCTTCCAGGATCCCCTCTCTTCAAACTTCCAGCTACCACCAAGACTGACTTGATAGCTCTCAATCCCCAGTCATAATGATCTTGTTTTGAAAGCAGTTCTTTGCACAATGTGTAAAGAGTTATAAATTTCCTAGCTAGGATCTTGGCTTCCTGAAAACCTTCAGCTACCAACATGATCTCGCAGATCAATTCAAAATCTGGAACAACCATCGCACAAGGTCGGAAAAGAGCTTTCAAATTTTCTGGTAACTCTGTCCTTCCAGCGTAACCTGGATTCATAGTAATAAATATACCAACTGAAGAGACCAATGCTATTATTTCTCCCATGAAGTTGAACTTTATCTTCTTGTCTCTGATTGCATCTTGAACGGATTTTACTTGAACTGCTACGACAGATAAGACCTCTACTGATATTCTGTTGAACTCATCGAAACAACCCCAAGCTCCTGTTTGGGCAAGGCCTTTGTAGATATTTCCACAAGATTTGTAATCCATTTGCTCTGAACAGTTGAAGACGTAGACCATGATTCCTAAAGCTCGGCCCAAATCTTTCGTAGTTTCCGTTTTGCCCGTTCCAGCAGGTCCTGCTGGTCCACCTCCCATTACAAGATGAAGAGATTGTGTTAGAGTGATGTAGCACCTGTCTGTCAGGGGTGTTATGACCAATCTGCGTGCAATTTCAAATCAGAATAGAAATTTTGTTTTGCATATTATTAATTCTTCTATAATACTCTTAATTCGAAATAAAAATGGATACTAACCTGGGTGTATTTCCCAAGTACTCGTGGGAATACTTGAACTGGGCATCACAAATATTGGCAAAACAGTCTTTTTCTTTTTCATCCCATCTATGTCGAAGCTGACTTTGCCACTGAAAAGCTTGAGCAGTTTCCACCTTGGCTTGTACCAATTTTGCCACAACATCTCTCGAGTGAACGTCAATTGTACAAATTGTCATAATCTTCTGACGATCCTGTTTACTTAATTCTCCAAGAAGTAAGGAAATGAGGGTACTTAGTTGGGAAATCTGCTTTTTTAGATAATCCTTTATAGCATTGTCGTACCCTTCCTCAAATCTTCCAAAAGCAACGGTCACTTCTGTGGTCCACCAAATTTGAGTGCCACATAATGATACTTGAGCTGGGTAATCAAAAAGCCACTGCTCACGAGGTTTCTCTTCATATAAGACTACTGCATCACTGAAATAATGACGAATTGAGACCCTCATTGCCATTTGAAGTTTGTTCAGCCAGACTTCCACTGCTCCGTCACAGACCATTTCGTAATTTGCGAATTCGACGTATTCTCCATCCTTTGCATACATTCCTATGGATTTTAGAGATTTACTTCCAATTTTGGAGATTTATTTTCCAATAATATTACATAATATTATAATAATCTTCCTAATTCCATTCGTTCATTAATAATCTTAAATTCCACACTCCTGATTAATTTCAACCATGCAAATATAGATAGTATGGTAATTACATGCAGGAAATAACGGAAATCAACGTTACTTAACGATATGAGATGTTTTGCTACTCTTTTAATTCCTCCCATTACATAATGATTCATATCCAAAAATAAGTTACATTGTGTACTTTTTTTTGCAAGCTCAATCATCTCGTTTCGTTAAAGTTTCTGCTTTATTAATCTTCTTAATTAATTCGAAAGATGATTAAAAAGACTGTGATTAGCATAAACATGTCATGTACGCTAGTCAATACAGTAATTTGATGAATCAACATTTAAATATCACGTGTTTCTTTCAAATATCCGCGAGTCGTACTGAAAAGGAAATAATAAAACAAGGCGTCTGGAATTACAATATCTGAAAACCTTGAATTTATCATATTTTAGTTCTAACTTTAAAAATTGTTAAAGAAAAGATTCTAAGAGAAGTTATTCAATTTTGTAGCTGTTTTTTAGGGATTTCCTCGTCTTATAAATGAGTACATAGCTAAGAGATAATTTCCTTATGTCATATGTTGTTTTCTACATGTACACGTATATTACATGATTTTATCATCATAAAGTGATGTAAGGTGACCTCTGATGTACACCGTTATACATAATTACTAATTACTCTCGTAGTCATATCAAAAGTTAGATATTTTTATTTAAACCTTTTTTCTTTATTTTAATTAATAATAGGTTTTAACTTACCCTCAATTCTTTTGTGTGCACCCTCTTTAGTGTCAATGAATTTTAATCTAGCCATGGAATCGAAAAGTTTCGTCAAATGTTTAGCGACCACAGCAGGTTGGGTTCCGTTGGAAAGAATATCGAGCAAATCACTGGAAGAAACAAAATAAAATCTCGGAAAGGCAAGTCGTTTGGTTTCCAGATATTCTGCTAATGCTTTCTCACACAGGACCAATTCTTTTTGTAAAATATCGAGAGCACTGGCTAAACCTTCGCGATTTGTAGCTTCAACAACATTGGGTGTTTTTGACATGTCTTCTGTCATTGCTTTAAATTCTTTATCTATTCTATCAAATCGTTCTGCATCGATTGGAAGCTGTTTTCTTATATCTTCAGAAGACATAAAAATGCTCTCTAAATGCATCCAAGTTCGCTGAACTTCAAACCAAACTGTTGTCACTTGATCGGCAACGCTTAACTTCTTTTGCCATGTTGAGACTTCCTCCAAGAAGTGGGCTATAAATTTTGAAGTGATCAGATTCTGCAGTTGAACCTGAATCAGAAAAAGAATGCTTTATTTCATATAGAAATTAAAACGAATCATTTTTATAATTTAGTAAATAGAAAATTATTGCAAGCATTATACATAATTTCTAAAATAGGAATGAAGAGAATTCGAAACTAGTAAGTTGATTTAAGTTCAGTTTCGGCTATGATTTTTTTGTAAATGTTGAATTTTAAATTTATCTCGTTTTAACGAGATTAACACCATTTATTTGCTAATTATCGCCGTCTACCAAGAATAATTTGCACAATAAATGATGAAATAAAAAAGGCCAACAAAAATTTTTTAAAATATCAGTTTGTGTATCCATGCATTCATTATGAATAGAGGGGAGGAAATTATGATGGTTATTATCAAATTCTTTGAATGATTAACATACGGAGTTCAGAGATCAGTAGTATATAAAACTAAGTTTCACATCAAGGAGCATCTCAGTTAAACCTGAAGTGTCATAAAGTCGTCAAAATGTCTCCAATTTTCGTTATTCTATTTATTATGGCGGTTGCTTCAGCCCGTGAGTTTTAATTTGGATTACAATATAATATTGCATTGTATTAAACATACTCTCTTAATTAGAATCAACGATTAATTAATTAATCATCGACTTAACCACTGATTCCGCTGATTCAGATTTAGAGAGTAATAAAACTAATATTTCAAAATAAAAGAAAGTCATTATTATTGAAACTAACAGAAAGTATTTTGCACAATTATAGAATTTGAAAGTCCACCAAGCCAGGATTGTGGACCGAATGAAATTTTTAACGCATGTGGAAGTGCCTGCTCGAAAACATGCAATGACCAAAGAGAAGCACGTGCATGTATTATGGTAAGCTTCGTTTTATTATTTTAATCTCAGTTGTTATAATAAAATTCTTAAAAGTGACAATTATTAACTATTTAACATTATGATTTTTAGAGTTGCGTTCCTAAATGTGATTGTATGCCAGGATACGTAAGACACGATACTTTAAAGATGTGTGTTCTACCAGAAGAGTGTTGAGGCCAAATTTGAGAATGAAAATTAAATAATGAAATATTTCAACAGAATTTTTGTAAATTTGGTGTCAATACATATGTACTTTATTCTATACAGACATAATGACTGTTAATGCGTCAAATAAAGGTTTTCAACTTTGAAATAATTTGAAATCTTTTGAAATCCTTTATAATGTGTTGAAATCCCTTGAAATTCTGTCAAATCTCTTAAAATATTGCAGGATTTTTTTTTAAAATTTGATTGCATATAGATATATTTATCCTTTACAAAGTTACTTAAATATTTTCCACAATGCACTCTCCATATTTTTAGATCGTTTTCATTTGTTGTTGATAGAATGAATAAATTTCCTTATTATTATTCGAAACAAGTATTTCTGAAAATATGATTAAATTAACAAGGAAAGTGACCATTTCTCCTACTTTCCTTTAAAACTTTGGATGAGTGGATAATATATAAAAGGCGCCTTATTTAAGAATTTTTAAATTGTGGCTTAATCATTTAATAATAATTATTAAAATGTCTCCGCTATTTATTTTGTTACTGACCGTCACAGTCGCAGTCGTATCCGCATCAGGTAAATATTTTTCTCAATAATATTTTCGAATATATCATATTCTTTTTTTGTTCTCTTAAATTTGAATTAACTAAGTTGTTAATTGTTATCAAAAAAGCATTAATTAACAAATTAAGTCTCTATCATATGACCTGTCTATACCCGCATTGAAAAATTATCATACAAACTTTTTTGGCAACATTGATTTTTGTTAATGCGGTAATTATCTAAGGTTCATTATTTTTACGATTTTAGATGGCAAAAGTTGTGGAAGAAATGAAGTATGGGCAGATTGTGCATCAGCATGTCAACCTACATGCAGAAAACCAATACCGGGCGTATGCACTCTGGTAAACAGTTTATACCTCAGGGTTTATACCCAATAACCAGATGAACATATTTTTAAAATCCAATTTACATTTTTTAGCCTAATCTTGTTTATTTCGTTTTTTTTTGTATCAATAGAATTGCATCGTAGGCTGTGTGTGCAAGAGAGGATACATATTGTCAACTGACAGGGATAATGGCGGAAAATGTGTAAACCCCATGCGTTGCCTGTCATCCGCATCCGAAGGATATTAAAAAATATATATCGCAAATGTAAAACTTCAAACTGATTAATGTATCCAAACTGTTTTGAATGTTTAAATAAAAGCATAAGGTTTTTGACAACCTTTTCGAAATGAACCTACAAAACCTTATTCTTATGTACATCATTGATGTAGTAATAATATTTCCCCAAGTTACTTATTTATACGCTATAAGGAAAAAACAGAAGAATGTGCGCATTGCATTAAATTGTGTTATAGTTGTATTTGTAAGTTACGTAAACAAAGAAAAAGTTGTTTAAAAAGCACATGCAATTCGAAAAAAACAGTTCAATTGATTGTTTGAGCGATCTTAAAAGAACATCTAAAATGTCTCCAATTGCTTTTATTTTACTGATCGGTTTAGTTGTATCTGCGAGTAAGTACGAGTAATATTTTAGAAATGTAAACTTTATCTTTAATGAAAGTAATCAACCTGTTAATTTTGAATTCTGGTATCATCGAATTATTTCTTGAAAATTAAATAAACATTCTTGAATTTCAATCTAATCTCAGATGCTGCTTTACTTTGTGTGCCGAATTCCACACCGACCATATGTCAAACCCCTTGTCCAAAAACGTGCGCTAATTATAAAGATTGGAAAGTTCAACCATGTATTGCCACAAAAGTTCGTAGAAAGTATATATTTACATAAAGTTGTTAAAGTGTCACAAATAATTATAAATTCGTATTAGTATTCTTATTAATTACTCTCTAAATCTGAATTAGTGAAAAGTGAGTCACTAATTTACATTAGTGAAAAGTTGAAAACTGCGAATTGAAATAGTAAAATACAACTAATAATTAATAAAAATTTTCACTAAAGTAAATTAGTGGCTCACTTTTCACTAATTGAGATTTAGAGAGTAAAGTTTACAATGTTTATACATTATTTTGTAAAATCGTGTTCTTTAATTTAACAGATGTGCAAACCCGGCTGTAATTGCAACGCTGGATTCGTGAAAGATGAAAAAAATTCTGATGCTTGTGTTTTACCCAAAAATTGCACGAAATAACACATTTTTTGTAAACTGAGTTCCTTTAGGGGAAAGAAAGTTATAAATATCTATCTAAGAGTTTATTATTTGTTTATGTTTAATAAAACATCTTCATAAAAAATTTAATGATCTGAAAAAATCTCCTACCCCTTCCTATATCCGAGTACAACAAATTGTTGGTATAAAATCGCATTACATTTGGAAAAACGCGTTAGTTAAGTTCACTATTCGTGAAGTAAGATTCGAAAATGTTTGTCATTTGTGTTATCTTGCTATCAGTAGCGACCATTTTATCAGGTAATTGAAGTATTAGAGCGTTTTTATAATGACCTGTTTTTTAATAAACTATTCCTTAATTTTTATACTTTATCATTACTAATAGGATCGCCAATTAAAAGTGATCCACTAAAACAAAATTGCAAAGGACCAAATGAAATAAGAGTGAAGTGTGGAGTATTTTGTCCATCTACCTGTAGCGGAGCTGAGAAGGCACAACAATGCCTTGCTGTAAGTTTAAAATTTAATAAGTTTATTCTTTTTAATTTCATATTAATGAATATTGTACTTATTTTTTTACAGGCTTGTGTGCCTAATGTTTGCCAATGTCTTCCAGGATATTTGAGAGATGATAAAACTCGCAAATGTGTTTTACCCTGTGACTGTCCAAAAATCGAGGAAAGTGAATGACAATTTTCCAAGGCTTTTCTATTTTTCTCTTCGTGATAAATTGCAAAATAATGTAGTACATTTAAGATGTGATATAATAAAAAATACATAGAAAATGAAACTTTTTGCACATGCAGATTTTATTTTTCATTATCCTTATTGTTTTTGAGTGACGAAAACAACAACACAGGAATTTTACTTTTATCTTTCATGTTGTCATACCTAATAATACGAGGAAAAAAATTGAAAATGTTAATAACAATGAGAAAATGTAAACATTCGGGGTATAAAAGATCGCATGCACTCTAGGAGACATATCAGTTGAATTTCTGTTCTAAAACTAAAAAAAAATAACACTAAAATGTCTCCAATTTTTATTGTTTTATTGATTTGCACAACTGCATTAGCGGGTAAGTTATATATTTGATACCTATTTCATATTTGAATAATGCTTGGTATTTACTTTAAGAGAATATTTATTATAAAATTTATTTTGTAGCAATTCCATTATGTCCACCACATGCTATATGGACCTCGACTACGTGTACAGACGTTTGTCAATTAACCTGTTCTAATTATCAAATGAATCCACCTCCCAAGTGCATCAAAGTAAGTATTTGAAAAACGGTATATCTAACGTCAAAATGTATTTTAATCATGTGTTTTACATTAATTTATTTTTTTATTCAACAGTTGTGCTCAAAAGGCTGCAGATGCAAGAAGGGATACTTAAAAGATGACAATAATAAAGGAAAATGTGTCTTGCCGAAAAATTGTAAAAAATAACTCCTCAGTTATATATCAATTGGAATAAAAATTAAAATGTATTGTTTTCAACAAATGTATTGGCAGTCATGCATATGAATAAAGAATACCTTTATACCCCTAGCATTTGTCTGTAATTTTTAATTACACATGCATTATTAGATTTATCAGTTAAAATTTAGTTAAATAATGCGATTTTATAATTATAAAGAAATTTTTTTAGATTTTGGGTGCATCATATTTTTTATAGTTCTTAGGATTGTGCAGAATTTTGTTCATCACAATTTTTCACCAATTCTATGAAAATAATTACTTTATCAAGTATTACTTTATCAATTTCTTAAAGAATTTCTTGAAATACAATTGAAAGACGCTGTTAGAAATATCTGTATGAAGTTTAATATAATGTACTTATATGCAAATGACTTCATACATATTTTAATGAAATTTCTTATATACACTTTCTACACCGAGTACAAAAATAATCATTTAAGATTATTATGAATATTAATCTTACTGAATATTAAGAATCTTCATTTAAATATTTTTCATCCTCTAAAATCAAAAAGATTCTCTTAGAAGAAGAGGAAAACTTTCATTTAATAATAATAAATCATAATAATAAATTTGAGTTATTATTATTTTATATATTATAGAATAATTTTGAGTAATTTTAAAAGATTTAAGGAAACATACTTGAAGGAATTTTAAGTAATTTTCGGGAATATCATGTGATTTTACGAAATTTAAGGAAGGAAGGAAATTAATTAGAAGGAATTTAAAGGAAAAGGAATTTCACTAGGCTTTGTAGGATTTTATAGGATTTTATAGGATTTCTTCTTTAATGAATTTTATAAAACTTATTGAGATTTCTGACAAGGAATTACAAGTTTTTAAATTTCAAATATTAAAAATTCTGAATTATTTTGCACACTTTCGAAATCCTTTAAAAGATTTTAAAATCCTTTAATTTGAAATGGTTTAGAATCCTCTGAATATTTTCAGCAAAAGGAGTGCAAAGATGAAAAATTAATCGCACACAAAGCACGCGTATCATAGTTGCTAGTGAAGTTAAAAAATTTACATGAAAAATATAAACAAACATGTGACGTTTAAAAGACAACATAATACACTGCTGAATGATCACACGCTTCTATTTTCATTCCCCCCCCGCCTATTCTAAGCAAACACTGCGATATATGCGGGATTCACATAAAATTTATTTTTACTGCGATATGCGGGATTCACATAAAGTTTATCCTTAACGGTTCTTTCTTCACTTCGAATGAAAATAGCAAAACAAATGAATATTCAAAAATTGATAAGATCAAATAGGTATATATAAGCCGTACTGTTTTAATTAATATATCAGTCCATGTTAGAACTTCAAAGAGTTACAACAATGTCTCCCATTTTTATTATTTTACTCATCGTAGGAGTTGCATCTGCAAGTAAGTATGATTTCATTATCATGAAAAATAGTTTTTGAAATATGAACTGAGATAATTTATGTTATAAAATGTGTAATTATCATTCTCTTTATAGATTCTCCAACTCGTCGCCCTGAACCAATTCGAGATTGTGGACCATATGCAGCTTGGTCAACATGCGCATCAGGTTGTCCTACTACATGTGATAATTATAAAGAAGTTGATATAGTTTGTGCAGCAGTAAGTATAATAATACTAAAAATTAATGATTTTACGAAAAATTGTTATGTTTGTTTTCTTTTTCAGGTATGTAGAAATGGCTGCGTATGTATCGATGGCCGTATAAAAAAATCAAAAAATAGTATGGAATGTGTTTTGCCTAAAGAATGTGGTAAATATTAAACAATACAACAAAAAACTTCAATTTAGTTATTTAAAATAACTGAATTATAGAAGAATATAGTATTACATCGAGACTGTATTTTCTATTTATAAATAAATATGTTGTCAATTTCTATCTGAATATTGTTCTGTAATTTTGAGTTTACCCATCCAAAATATAGGGAACTAGAGAATTACAAAAATAATACATCATTCTTCTGAATCTATATAAGATTTGTATAATTAGAATAATGCAACAAGCTAAACTATTATTTGGAAGTTTAGTTTTCATAAAAAGGGCTTTTTGAATTCCAAGATCTGAGTGGAAACTAAAACTTTAAAGAAACGACTTTTCTAAAATGTACACTACTTTTGTTCATTTAAAAATACAGTGATTTTTGTGATATTTTTACTGAAGCGAAATTTGGTTCTGCCGAGACGTTATCACATTGAAAAAATTCCAAAAATGACACATTCTCCTGCTTTCCAATCTTTTGAACAAATACTGATTACACCTGTTGAATGACGTATGATTAAAATTGAAATTATCCTTGTTGTATTTTTATACTTAAGGAAAATTTGCACCAAAACCTTAATTACACAAAAACTGAAATAAAACGCTTCATGAATGCAGATCCATTGCAGTTGAGTGACAAGCGACTTACAAGAACTACAATGTCTCCCATTTTTTTTTTATTTTTGATAGTCGTCGTTGCATCAGCGAGTAAGTAAATTAATTATTCTTATTTCCAATTTTCTTTCAACGAAATTTAATTTTTTAACGACTCCTAAGAAAATTAATTCGATATATTTTTATGATAGAAAATTATTATTTTAATTCATGCTATAGCTCCACGAATTCCTCCACGACTTAGAGATTGTGGACCACATGGAGTTTTCAATGATTGTACATCTTACTGTACACCTGATTGTAATAGCAAAAATACTAGAGCCCCTTTTTGCCCTCAAGTAAGTTATTTGAAAAAACTTATTTAAAATTTCTAGTCTTGTACGTTTTCACTATTTTTAATCACATTTTACATTGATTTATTTAATCTCAACAGGCATGTTTAGCAGGTTGCTTGTGTGATGCAGGATTCATAAAGGAAAGTAGAAATGGTAAATGTATTTCGCCTGCAGATTGTAAAAAAAACCTTAAGTGATTTTCCCATAAAAAATTAATACATAATTGTGAATTCATGTATTAAATTTTTCTATAAATAAATAAAGTTTTTTACAGTTTGTTCCTGAAAATTTATCTACAATTATTTTTTACCCATCCAAGAAGATTTAATCCAAAAACAAAAAATTCAGTTAAAGAGAGCATTTAATCGGTTGTGACGACACAAATTACTAAGCGTGCAAATAATTATATTTCCCTTGGATTATTTTTAGAGTAATTACAATATCTTAACGAAATATTGAGAAATAATAGGGAATATATTAGGGCATGTATATCTGGTGTTCAAATTCAAATGAAGGAATATTGAGAAATTTTGAAACATTTTTGTTTTCACAATTGAATTAACCGAATATTAATGGGAGAATTACTTCCTTATTATTTTTCAAAAGCAAATATTCCCCTGATAAAAGTGAACAAGTAAAATTGGACTTTCATGATATAAAAACAAGAAATGCTTATAAAAAGAGATTCATTTCACACAAGATATCTCAGTTGAACTTTTAACTTTAAAGAATCAAAATGTTTCGTGTACTCCTTCTCTTAGCGATTGTTGCGGCTGCATCAGCGGGTAAGACTTATACACAATACATACACATAATAAATTACTATTTCTTCTCAAAAATAATTTCACTATACATAGTATAATAATTTTAATTCCGTTACTTCGCGATTAATAATACTAGGGTTTATATTTTTATTCTGAAATATGTGATTTGTTCTTAGGTCCCACCTGCGGAGAAAATGAAGTATGGAATGAGTGTGCACCTGCCTGTGATCGTACATGTGAGAATCGTCTAGCTATGAACCCTGGCGGGCCCTCTTGCCAAAAAGTACGTTTAAATATTCAATTTCCACAGTTCTTGATATACGTGTCTTTTGTAGGTATTAAATGATATTGAATTTTTTTATTTTAACAGAGTTGCGTAAAAAAATGTGATTGCAAATATGGATTCATATTGAGAGGGAAAGATAGTAAGTGTGTGAAACCTGCAGACTGCGGTCCAGTTAATCTTTCATAATCTGGATAAATTTCTGGAAATGTTATTTAAAAACTTACTGATGTATGAACTTAATATGCTTTATAAGTTTAAATAAATATTGCGTTATTCTGTTCTAGAATAATTTATAATTGTGTCTCTATCTATACTTATTTCTCTCCTGGCCTATTTACTACTGAGAAAAATGGTATTTAAATGATAGCGGTGTTCACTTTGAATATAAATTTTTGTAATTATTCAAAACAAGCAATATTGAAAGAGCCATAAATTATTCATAAATGTATGACACGTCTATCACACAATTACGTAATTCTATGGATTCCCCAATTTCATAATTTTATTACGCTAAATATCATGTCTTCATGTTCTTTCAGTCTTCACTGTAACACGTCATTATCGCTCCAACACATGCAAGTATTTAAAAACAGTACTTTTCAACAGTTATTATTAATCATTTACTGATATGTTTACAGATAATTGCGTGAGAAGATTGTTTACTCAGTGTTACAATTGTTTTCATTCTTAGGAATATATCACGACTAGAGATTGTTGAATAATATAAAACCTCTTTTTTTTACAAGTAAATGTGACATTTGGAATTTGCATTTTGAACAGTGAATCCAATCTTACAATTAGTCGAGTGAAGACAAATTTAGTTCAGATCGAGAAAAGTATTGTAAGTCTCGACATACAGTTAATCATCTTGGAAGTTTTAGCGTTTTTAGATTGCATGATTTTTTGCTCCTCGGTTTTCAAGGTCAAAATGGCAACAAAATTTTTTATCCTCTTCGTACTTGCTGCAGTTGCAGAATTGATAAGTAATTACATATAATAATCTTACTAATTCCGTTCGTTTCCAGCATTATAATAATATAATTGCTGGATATTCTTTGCAACAGTTATAATATATTTTTTTACAGGTGGACAACAGTTAAGAATATTTCGAGCTACATGCAACAAATCCAATGAAGAGTTTTTTACTTGTGGAACACCCTGCCCTATCACGTGCGCTAATAAAAATTCACCACCAAAATTTTGCACACTTGTGAGTTTCAATTAAAATTTTTCAAAAAGACCAATTCAAAATGCAAAATTATAAAAACTATATCTCTTGAGTTTTACGTAATGATCTATGATTCTGCATTTATTTATAATTTAGTAACATTAATTTCCTTTTTGTGTACAGGATTGCTACATTGGCTGCCAGTGCAAAGATGGTTACATGAAAAATAATTATAACGAATGTGTTCTGCCAAGGGATTGTTAATTTTTACAAACTTTTTAAATAAAAGTGTAGAATGTTGCAAAAAGTACGAAAATTTCAATTATTTTATCTGTTTATTAGACATTTTTAAAATTTTCCTTTTCCTTTTAGTTCTTTTCCTTTCAATATTTGTCTTTATTAACCATATAATATTTGGGATAATGCAATATTTAATCAAAATATTTAATTAATTATTAACTGAATTATTTTTTTGATTTTCTAAAGAATTTACGATACGAAAATTATTAAAATTAAAAGAATTACCTGATTTTCTTCCAAAGTTTCAATGAGTTCTTCACTAGCCCTGAGTAATATGGCTCCTGTTCTGGTATGAGTTTCTCTCTCAAATTCCATTCCTGACCAAGTTACGTTGAGTTCCCTCAAATATTTTTCCATTGACATTTCCTTTACTGCCTTGTCCACAATATTCTTCACTTCTTCTTCACACTCGTGTAAATTTAACTCCAGTAAATCCGCTAAAGTTGTTGATTCATCCATTACGAATTGAACCTAATTCATTTAAATTATTTAACATATACAGAAAACAAGAATATTCATAAAAAATGATGTGCTCTGAATGAGAAATTTTATCAAAAACTACTAAAAGGTGTTTACTAGTGAAATGAGAATGCTGTGAATTTTCTTAAAAATAATTTATTAAAAAATTGTTCAATTCATACAATGAGTATAATGAATACAATGAAATGAGCCTAAGTAATATTTGATGAAATTACATATGCTAGCATGTAATCATCATCAATTTTAATAGCTACATTATAAAACTATACGTGCTTTATGAAATATACTATCTGTGCTGATGAATAAAGTCATTGAAAAGACAACATTGATATAAAAATATCTACAATTAAAACATCGTGCGGTTATTTACAGTGAACTTACGGTCATTTCTGGAGTCATGTTGCCCAATTTCTGGAACATCGATAGCATATTTACAGCAGTGCAGCTAAAACTAATGACTACATATATGTGGCCTTTGTCAATTTCTGCTTATTATAATTTACAAAAATTTTATCTTAAAATATCTTAATCTTCAATAATTTCATTTTAGGCTCAAAAGTAATCCAATCATAAAAACTTCGATATAATGGCAACCTCTTTTTATGATGAGCTCGATATCAGACTTGTAATAAACTAATTATATAAAAATAATATATATAGTACATTATGATATATGATATATCCAGTGAATATATGTTTTTAGTGAATAATTCAGGGGACATAGCGATGTTTTTTTAAATTCTTGGATACCTTAGTACTGTTCATCAGCTGTCTCCAATGCCTTTCTCTGATGGCAGGATTTTGTAGCTCACCTACAGCTCTTAGAGAAGTCAACATGTTCTTCACAGTAGATTCCAAGGACACAAAAGTATCCCATGGTCTCATTTCCTTATCCAAAGAAACTGAAAAATAGACATTATTAGGTATCTAAAATACATTTGTGTTTCCAAACATTTTCTCGTCTAGTACCTCTGATTTCTTTAGCAAACTTTTTGCACTCAATGTCCATGTTCTCCACATCTATCTTCCTCCAGGGAGTCGTCTTCCAACCTTCAATACTGCTTCTGACGATATTCACATAATCCCAGAGTTGCTTCAACATCTTCAATTCTCGTCTGCATTGTTTCAATTGCTTAAATTCTGGCACAGTAACTTCGAAGAGTGATGCTGATTCTTGAATATCTCTCATCTGACGTTCCAACATGCAAATTTCTTTGTCAGCTTCATCCAATTGTTCGTAAGGATTCTCACAGTTGAATTTGAAAAAACCGTAACGTCGAAAAGCTTCACGATATTGGATTATGGTGGTATCAAAGGCTGATATACGTCCTCGAATTCTTGAGACTTCACCTGCAACAATCACAGAATTTTAATATTTGAATCAAACCTCTGGAAAATTTATAAACTCACTTCCAATCTTTGGATTGAATTCTCCAAAGACTTTAAGATAAGTATATCTATATCGAGCTGACCAGCTTGTAAAGGTGCAACTTGCTGCTTCACCATCTGGGCCAATTTCTTTGTATTAGCCCACTGCTCTGGTAATTCTTGCAGAAGGACATTCACTTCTTCAGGAATATCTTGATCATAAAATTTTAAAAGTTCTACTGTTTCCTCCAGGGGCAGGAACATCTCATCAGTAGTTGGTTGTCTTTCCTTCACTTGCATTAGATATCCCATTACACTAACCAGGCCTGCATAGTCACCTGGTTGTATCTGCTGCAGTAGTCCTTCATCCGCTAATCTAAAATTGAATATCAAAAACTAAGAAATTGAATCTGATATCAACAAATCTTCTAGTAAAGTTAATTTACCTTATGAAGTTCCCAAGATCTGCCAAGCTACTAGTAACCCTTTCAACCAAATGCTTCTTGAACATGCTTGACCACTTACAGACAGTATTGAGCAAAGACTGCTTAAAAGGACGTAAGTCCACCCTAAACCACCCACAAAAGACCTTAGCCGGTTCCATTTCTTCAATTTCAAGGTAAAGCCCTTCATAAAGATCAATCTGCTCCCGAAAGTTTTCCATCTTAGGTGGACATTTCTCTGGAGATTTTGGATCCAAAGCTGCTATAATTTCCATCTCATCAAGAGTCAGCTGTCGACTATACTCCAGAAATTGTTGCATCACTATGTCTCTATCCTCCAACCACAAGTATGCATATCCTAATAGGAAAAAAGAAGTAAATTCAAAATGGCATTAAAGATTCTTAGATTCTGAATCATGTAATTGTCAGAGGATAATCTTGGATAATAATCAAAATACCTTCGAATACTCCACAGAACTCAGTGGCTTCATCAATTGCTTTATTCATCCCAACTAGTATCTCAGCTTTCATAGCCTTGATATCATCATCCTCTGCCAATTCATCAGCGTAACCTTTGCCAACCTTAAGCCTTGGTACAAGACTAGCCATTCCCATAATATCACTCAATAATCCGGAAACCAATTGGTCCAAACCATCAGGATCATCCTGTTCCAGGGATGGAACGTAGTAAAGATCAGGTTCTCTGAGTTCCAAACAAGCCTCCAGCAATGGTTCCTTTTGACCCACTGGATCCATATTTTCTACCATGTAACTTAGACTACAACCAACAGTTTTTCTAAGAGACTCTATTACCATATCATCAATAAATTGGACATACTCTTTCCAGGCTTCATTTTCTGTATCAGAAATCTCGAAGTATACTTGGTTCTCAGATAAAATCAAGTGAATCTGTTCAGCTGCTTTCTGTATTTCTTTATAACGCTTGGAGACTTTTTCTATTCTTTCATCGAGAGATAAAAGAGATTCTTTTCGACGATCTTTTCTTTCAATTAAAGGAGTCTTCATCCAAGGTTCAAATATAGCGTTAATCTTTTCTACATTGATCTGACTTAACTTTACTCGCCTCCAAACATTTTCCACCAGGGAGCCTAATTCCGTTATATAATCGCTGAGGCCTTCTGATTTCCAACATAACTCGTTCTCACCTCTTGATACGAGGGAATCAACTCTGGCGACCTCGAGCTCGATGAGTTTGAACTCAACTCTGCGGGATGTCTTGCGAATATTGTTATAGGAAGTCACTGTGCTTCCTAACAAGGTACGATAGTTTCTGAATGTTTCTGCTGTTTCTGCTACCTGAAATTGATGTAAATAAATATCTTGACTTGCATTTTTCACAGAAAATTAAATTGCCTCACTTGAATAAGAAGTTGAACCTGCTTCAAGTCAAAAGTAACATACCTCTATTGCCACTAGAGGAATTTCCATATGAGACATCTGTTTTAAATAATTAACTTCCTTCAAAATTGCTAGTAAATCAGGATCAAAATTCAAGTTTAAAACCGAAACTAAATCTCTCGACAGCAAAGAACGACTCAATCCTTTGTCAACCAATCTTGGAACTATTTTGGCCCAATCATTAAAGAGAGACTCCTCCTTATCACTTAACATTTTTGTAAGTCTCTCGTATCGTGCTATTATATTTTTGCCTTCTTCACTTTCTACTATCCTGTAAAATAGATTTTTTAGTGGACATTAATTTAGTGTTATTGACCAATCGGAAATTTAGAAGACATACGGATGCTGAAGAGATTTGAAAGCTAGAATTGGGAGATCGATTCGCTGTCTCAGCATGCTCGTAAATTGTAAACCAGCTGCCAGAGGAGGAAGGTTACTCATAGCTCCTTGGGATCCTCGATCAAATAGGTCCTCAACCATCGTCAGCTCGTTGTTTAACAGTTCCAGAATACGAGAATAGCGATTCGTGAACTGCTTACAAATCATTGGACGCTCTAAAACTGTTCCGGCAATGTTTATTAACTGCAATGAAAGAATTCCAATTTGAGATTTTATAATTAAAAGTATGGGCGGCTCTACACGAATTTCTCGACTAGGGTGTTTTCAAATTCCGATCTAGCGATTTTATTAATCCGGAAAATCTGGATTCCAGTTTTTATCGATTCGAATGCAAGGTAGCGCCGCTCAAGGTTAAAATTACTGTATAATGATACATCATTCCACTCGGAAAAGTACCTTAAAAGCACTTTCTACATTGTGACAGTCGTCAAACGCTTGACAAAGAATAGATGCCAACTTGCTGTCTAAATCAGCAATGGAATCACTAAATTTTTCACAGTCCACTCCAAAGGACTCATCATCTGGTTCCAAGACATCAGTAGACCTTGTCGTAAAAGAAGTAAAAAGTTGTTGAAATTCTTTAAAAACCCCAACAATCCTCGCACTAAGTGATCGACCCAAGATTCCACCAATTTCTATTTTTTCCAATTTCGAAAATTCCAAAACTGTATCGAAAAGCCATTCTATGTTAGCTAATCGTTTGAGAAAAGTATCCAAACGTGTAAAAATTGCATTGGGATCAAAAGTCCAAGGTGGTGCTTCTGGTTTCATACCGGGTGTCTGTTTCCGAAATTCAAACTGTCTTTTGAATTCTTCTAAAACATCTAACCCACCCCACAAAAAAAAATTAGAGTTTATAAACCATAGAAATCTTGCTTACAAATATTTATTGATATCTTGAAATACCTCGGCAGACTTGTACCCTTTGCAGAGCCTCATCAACATCACTTTGAAAAATTAGAGTTGGATCAAGAAATCTTCGAGCTTCCTGAATCAGCAAATTGCAAATTTGCCTCAGCATTATTATCACCTTTGAAGAATTTTGGTAATATTTTGTCTTCGCCCAAGCTAGGCCCACAGCATGAATAATAATCGCCATTATAGGTTTCGCTTCAGCAAAGTCTGTCTCTTCTATAGCTTTAAAAAATTTTGCCAAGGGAGATAAATACAATGCCAATTCCTTAGCTTCTGCCAAAGAAGATACGACGTTTCCAAAAAGGGTACGAAAGCATGGAAAATAGGCACTTTCAGTCTTTTCCAATATTATTGCCATCTTCTTCACTCGTTCCTCTCGCAACTGGTCAAAAATATATCTGCAAGGTTACACTGATTATTTTTCTGAGATTGTGAGTGTCTAAAATTGAAAACATATTTTTCAAAATAAATCCAAAATTCGAGTGATCAACCCCTCATTCAAACCTCAAGTTTGCTAATCTTTTCGTCCAGAATTCGATTTCAACATCAGGAGTAGGATTTTGTCCATTTTCAAAAGCAAAACTGGACTCACGAGTAACGACATCATTGACCAGATAAGCCCATTTAATAACGACACCCTCTATTGAACTTTTGAGATAGAGATCGACCGCCTGTGGTCCTTCCGTGGTTACCAATCTTTCAACTTCTGACACTTTCTCGAGACCTGCTGGCATCGGGAGCACAGTTCTTCCATTCACCTGACCTTTGACCTGGCAATAAAATTGGAGAATCTATTTTTAATGTTTTTCTTTTTCTTCAAACTTGACCCTTTCAGTCTCGTGACTATCATTAAGTTAGATCGTAAATTTCTTCAAATTTATATTTTACAATCCTTCGAATGAGTTATATATTTATACCTGATAAAGAGTTCCTCTTAAGGAGTAAACGTGTCTGCTGATGTCTTCAACGGCCACTTCCGGCAGGTCTTTGTGGTTTTCCCGTTTGCTGAGAAGAGGAGAGAAAATATTGTCCACAAGTGTGGCGAGCTCATCGACCACTCGGTGAGACAAGTCACCGGTGATGAGCATTGAAGAACAGCCATTTTGGTCGTTTGGTACTGGAGACAGCTTTACTTTGATTGTATAGATCCCTGGAAATTAAGGGAGCTTCTTTTGCTAACGAAACTATTGAAATAATTGATAAAAATTCCTCACCCTTGGTCCTCTGGCATGGAATAGGAAATCCGCATGATGGTATCAGTTGAGCGTTTGGTGTAAGAACCACAAAAAGTGCAACTGGAACCGGATTATCCAAAAAATCCAAAACACAATTCCGATGTTCTTCAGTCAACAATAAGCGTCCCCACTTTTCTGGCTTCAGTTTCAGTGATTTCTGCACTATTAGTCCGATGAACTCCAATCGAACATCCGTTGGAGTATCCAGTCCGGCCATGTCTTTCACATAAAAGGCGAATTTGATTACATACATAGAATCAAATTCTTTTTTAATTTTAAGACTTATTACTAATCTCTTTATAAAATTACAGATTAAATTTCATATTTTTATGGGTGAAATGACTTTTAAGTTAATCTAGAGTTAATTGACTTCTTATTTCTCAAATCAGAAAAACACATTTACCCTCCAAGAGATTTTGCGACTTGAAGTGCTTGATTTACTATAGATCCAGTGTTACATACTTGTACTGGGATAAAAATTCACTTAATCACACAAAACTGACACTTGACTACCAAAAAAAAAATGAACTATTTTTTAAATGTCACTGGTCCTTAAAATTTCTTGAATTCCCTAAACTTCCTTAAAATTTCATGAAGTCCCTTTAAAATTCAACTAAATCTTTTAAATATTATACAAATCTCTTGTAATTATTTTAAATTTTAAGGAATTCGAAATGTTTTAAAATTTTGAGGAATTTTAAGAGATTTCTAAGAATTTTTAAAGATTTCAACGAATTTAAGCGATTTCTTAAATTTTCTAAATTTTTCTAATTTTTCATGAAATTTTAAGGGATTTCAAAAGGTTTGTATGAATTTTAAGGGGTTTTTAGGAATTTTAAATGAGGTTCTGGAATTTCGAGCAATTTAAGGATATTTTAACAGATCCTCTTAAAATCCTTTAAAATTACTCTTAAAAATCAAAATTTTTTAAAATTCTTACAAGACTTTTAAAATCCTTTAAAATTCCACGAAATATTTATAATTCTTTAAAATTTCTTCCAAGTTTCTTAAAATCCTTTATAAGGTAACGAAAAATTTTAAAATTCCTTTAAAATATACTCTCTAAATCTGAATTAGTGAAAATTAGGTCACTAATTTACTTTAGTGAAAATATTCACTAATTATTAGTTGTATTTCACTATTTCAATTAGTAAGTTTTCAACTTTTCACTAAAGTTTTAGTCAAAAATGACTAAAAATTAGTAGAATTTTTCACTAAAGTAAATCAGTGACCTACTGTTCACTAATTCAGATTTAGAGAGTATAAAATC